>NMUG010002326.1:0-16173 GCA_002855965.1 Monotropa hypopitys | reverse complement strand
GCGACCACAAGCGGTGGCCAAGACCCTAAACGTTGCGCGCCATTGATTTCTGTCGCTCGCTAAGACCGGCACCTAGAATTTGACAGACAATTACTGACCGAAGAGTCGGTGGGCCACGCCCACTGAACGAGGAGCAATAGAGACTTACCCACTGATGCGACGCTCAAACGTCGCGCGATACTGATTGTTCATCCTTAGCTGTACCCACACGATCCACTCCGCACCTAGATACCCATCAGACAGTCACTATCGACAACCGACAACAAACGATGTCATACAGTAATGGAACAAATAGGTCGATAGGCTTACCCATTGATGCCGAACTTCAATCGTCGCGCGAACACTACCCGTTCACCCTTAACTGTAACTAGCTGAAGCCGTGCCAACATCTGCCGCCAACCGACCACCAAGTAATGCAATCACCTCCACTATCACACATGGCTGTCTGAATCAATTTCCTTCTCCACTCCTTTGCGCGCGAATCGCGTCGCACCATCGTCGCACTCCCATCCCGACGCGAACCCACCTGCCGCCACCAACCGCCGCCACACACACTCATGCCGCCACCACCACCACACACGGCTGGTGGTGTGTGCGTGGTAATAGAGGTAGGAGAGAATGAGGTGGAGGGAGAGAGGTGAAGAGGGAGAGGGCAGTGAGTTCGGGAGGGAGGAGAGAGGGCGTAGCTGGCGGGTAGGGGGAGGGAGATGGTGCACGCGGGGGAGGGGGCTGCCACGGGACAGAGAGGAGAGGGAGAACCGAGATGTGGAGAGGAGGGCGGAGGAGTAGTCGCCGGAGATGGATGGAGAGAGAGGTGGGAGGAGGTGGAGAAAGGGGGTGGTCCGGCCATGGGGTTTTGGCGGCTGCTAGGGCTAGCGGGGGGAAAGGATCGGGGGAGAAGGGGGAAAGGGGATACCCGAAACCCCTTAATGTATCTCCCTATATTTTTTTATTTTTTTATATTAATTTACTAAAATGAATTTAAATAAATTTAAATGATACCCAATGCCTTTGAACAACTCTCGGGAACCCAAATGAAACCCAAATTCCGCCACAAAGATTTGCTCGCGCTCAGAACATAAAATCTCACAACCCAAGACTTGTCTCACTCAAACAGGATCGGTAAATTGAAATACGAGCTGTAGGGAACCAAACGGCAACAAGATTAAATCCCAAAAGAAATATTTAATCGATCAATTTTATTTTATTTTTTAAAACGAATGGAAAATAATTAAATTTTCCGGATGTGACAATGTGGGCCATTAAACAATTTAACTTTGATATTGAGGCCGTGGGCATAAACCGAAAGCTCCAAGTTTCGGAGTTAGAAGAGATGCGAAATGAAGCCTTTGGAAACCCACGAATTTATAAGCAAAGGACTAAGGCTTTCCATGATAAACACATCCTTAAAAAGTCCTTTACAATTGGTATAAAAGTGTGGCTTTTCAATGCTAGATTAAAACTCTTCCTTGGTAAGTTACGTTCAAGATGGGATGGCCCCTTTATTGTGACCCATGTTTCCCCTCATGGGGCCATCGAAATAAAAGACCCTCGAATTGGCAATGTTTTTAAAGTGAATGGACAACGATTAAAGCCATATATCGAGGGAATAAGTGAGGAAATCAAGGATGGGACCACGGTGGAAGAAATATCACTCGTGGATCCTATTTATGAAAATTGAGCGTTCATGAGTCTAGGAGACTATAAATCCATAAAGGTTGAGATACCTTCAGTGTAGGCCGTGCTCGAACGGCCGTTTGATGGTCCGGTATAGCCGCCCGTGGAGTTAGCCTTAGCGATGTTTTATCTGGGATTACCTCGGTAAAGTACAGATGGAAGGGAAAAGGGATTGATAACTCTCAAAGTTTAGTCATAAAGTGCGACCTTAAAGAGCTAACCTGTGTACCAACCTACCCAGGAATACCGGGAGATTCCTTCTCTAAACCATTGCTAAGTGAACGAAACGGGGAGAAAAGTATAACTCGTGGGAGTCGCGTGAGTACTTGGCACCATTTCTATTTTTTTAGGTGCATAGTCATTTCTTGTGTAGTAGGTAGTTGGTTTGTAAGTCTTTTGCAGGGTAAACATGCTACCACACTAGCCTTTGTGATTTGGGTCTAAGTTGGGGTGAGTGTGGCATTCAGGAGCCCTAAGCGTGGGTGTGATTACATGTCGCGGTTGTAAGCCCAATAAAGCCCCAACGACGGCCCCGTGTGACTAGCTATGGCACCATCTAGGAGCCGAAGGAGTGCACCTTGAAAGCTTGGCCAATGACGAACAAGGATGGCGCAAAGTCCTCATACTTGAGCGAGGCATTGGGTGGTCGACATTTCACCCCGGAGGTACTATTTCTTCTCTCTTGCCTGCTCACTTTAAGTTGGGAGGAGGGAATTGCATAGCATTTTTTTATAATTTTTTTTCGAATTTTGCCCCCATTTTGATTCCAAGCACATTGGCAAGTCATTTTAATCAAACAATCAACCTTTGCTAGCATACCTTGGTATCTTATGATTGTGACAACTAATCTTTGTGAGAATTTGTATGCGCATGCATCGAGTAAGTGGCGATTCACTCCTTGTGACATTTCCATGCCCACTACCCCGTACAATCTCACATTTGTGATTCATGTTTTCATATGCTCATACCTCGTAATAGAAAATTTATATGCATGGTTTGTTGTTCATGTCATCCACTTAGAAAGGAATCGAGGCAATCTTTGAATGATTGAAACCACATACATGTCCCCTTTGACCAAATTTTTGAGCCTTGTCTGTGTCCCAATTTGTTTTGCAAAACCTATAGAAACCGGATGTATGGAGGGTTGCGAGGCATGAAAAGTTGCAGATGTATGGAGGGTTGGGGATCTAGAAGTGTGGAATGGCAGAATAGGAAGTGGACAATGCAGTTGTTTTTGCTAAAAAAAGGCTCGGGTACCGGTCTCCCAGGAGTCCGGGGATCGGTCCCCCGCTCCAGATCTCGTTTTTTAAAAAAACAGTCTTTAATCGACTGCTCATTCCCCCTGTTCTAAAAATCGCGAATTTTCTCCCTCTCTCTCTCTCTGAACCTTCGAAACCCTACCCCTCTACCTCTCAAATCTCTCTCTCAATCTCCCTCCGATGTCCCTCCTACCTCCTAAATCCTTCTCCCCACCTTCAATCTCCTTCTCCCCACCTTCAAATTCGAAAAAAAATTCAGAAAATCCTAGTTCCACCACTGAGATGGGTTTGAAAACAATGGTGCGGTTCGTCAATCTTCCAGAGATTTGGGCGTTTGTGTTACACAGTAACTACTTTCCTCTCATTTTATGGATGTTTTGTGGATTAGTTATTGTCTCTATGGTTGTTGTGGGCACATCTCGAAAAACTGTTGGCTAAAAACCTTCTGCCAAAGAAAAGGGAAAGATGATTGTTGTTGGTCCTTCGGATCCTCTCGACCAAGAGGAACCCGAGGAGGTTGATGGGGGAGAGGAGCGACGAAAAAAACAAAAGGCTGATGAGGAGTCCAAGGAGGCCCTAGAACAACGGGCTTGGGCGAAGAAATTGCCTACCCATAAGTTTTGTGAAAGAAAACTCGACCACCGCTCAATGGGAGCTCATCCTATCATCGAAAACATTGAGTATCATGGCTTGTATCATTTTGTAAAGAAGGTTGACGGGTATCGCCCCTTACTTGTCCTTGCATTCTATGAGAATTTGCTATACACGACGACTACATCATTGATTCTACCATTGGGAGTGTGATGGTTACAATAACCCCGGATGTCATAGCACGATACATGGAATACGATCGCCCGGCGGAGGATACACTCACATATCCTAAGAACATATGGAATCGTTCCCTTGATCATGTGGTCCAAACAATTGCCGAGGAACCCCAAACTTATAACCCGCAATTCCGAAAATATGTGGCGGGAGGTTTAAAAGAAGTCTACCAGGTAATCAACAAGATTGTGGCTTATAATATGAGTCCTTATAGCCGGGAAAAGATGCCAACAAAAGAGGATGAAGATGTGCTCTATGTTTTTGGCTCAAAGTGGGAAAAAGTTGACTGGGCAAAGTTCATATGGATGCAATTGCAAACTTTCCGTGAAAAAGCAACCGCCAATGGCAACATTCCATTTCCATTGATGATTACTTCATTATGCCTTCGTGCCAGATGCAAGGCAAAAGTCGGAGATAAGTTGGTCCCCGGCATTCCCGGGGCAATCACCCTTGCATCGTTAAAGAAAAGCAAATTCCTCTCACATCCAGCCGATCCGGAAGATGTAGGGGCATGTAGGCCAAGTGCTCGGAACCCTCAGGAGCGCACCGAGCAATGGTTTTCCATCCTTAGCAGCCGGCAGGATACCCTTCTTCATGGCCAACATGACATCGAGCGCGGTCAAGATGTGATTCGGAGAGAACAACGGAGAATCAAGCGCCATTTGGAAAAGCAAGACAAAAAATAATCCAAGATTCTGAAATGGTTGAAATGGTGCATTGGCCGTGAGGAGGAGTGTTCCGGGGTGCGTTTTGTTGATTCGGACGTTGATGTGGAGGAGGTATCGGAGTCGAAAGAGGATGTGTCAGAGTGATTTTCGTGACGGTGGAGATGGTAGTAGGAGTATGTGTCTTTTTCTTATTTTGATTCAATGTTGGAACAACTAGTGTTTGGCTTTGTTTTGTGTGGGTAGCGGCTTTGGGAAGTTAGACCAAGCTTATGGATTGCCGCTACACCCGTTTGTGTGTGTCTACTTGTTTATGAACCACGTGTCATTATATGCCTTCAATCCCTTTGATGATCTTTGTGGATGTAATGAACACTTATGCATGTACTTTCTTGTTGGTTTTGGAACACGACTATGGTATGAGATATCTTTTTGTTGCTATCCCTTGGATACATGTTGGTTGATTGGTGCTATATTCTTGTTGCGGACCTTTTGTTTTTGGATTTTCACGTACATTGTATTCCTGCACCATATGTGGGATGTCAAACACTTAACTTTGTGATCTTGAGCGATATTCTTTGTAACTACGTGAGGCCTTAAATCAAGACTTTGTGATTGTTATGTGCATATGAGCTCTCTCTTTGTGGTTGGAACGTGATATAGGATTTTTTGATTGTGGCTATGGTGGAACATTTGATTGCCACTACTTGTCTTACGTGCTTGCGGGGAGGGCTAGTAGCATGCATATATGTTAACTCTTTTCTTTTCTTTTCTTTTCGTTGTTCGAGGACATCCAACATTTAAGTTGGGGGTGTGATTAGTCCCTAATTTTGTAGTTATAAGGGACTAATCTACATTCCGTTTTATGTCCTTTTATAGCCTATATGCCTCAATTGTACATATTTTATGCTTTTGGTAGTTTTTGGATAATTATAGGAAATTGTGCTATGATTGGATGTGTTAGCCCCGTGCGATTTATGATGACTTCAAGAAGCTGGCCACAGACATTGCATGGCACAGTGAAGCATCAAGGATGAGCAGTTGAGTGCCGGCGTTGACGAGCGCAAGCCCCGAACAAGACAGCAAAAAACAGCCCTGCTACAGAAGCTGGGTACCGGTCCCTTAGGAGTAGAGAGACCGGTCCCTCGAGACTAAAATGAAGACAATCTGAGAAGTAGGTTCTGAAGTTGGATCAAAAATGTCGGGGACCGGTCCCTTGAAGAAGATTTTCGATGGCTTTTGAGCAGTAAGTCCTGAAGGTGGAACAAGAAGTTCGGGTACCAGTCTCCCAGGAGTCCGGGGACCAGTCCCTTGATCCATATTTTTGGTGCCATTTTGAGCAGTAAGTTCTGGAGTGGAAAACATTTGTAAAGGGTACCAGTCTCCAAGGAGTCCGGGGACTGGTCCCTTGGGCTCAGAACTGCTAACTTTTTATGTGTTTTGTATCACTCTTGGGGGTATTTTTGTCCAACTTAGGGACATTTGTAGGGGTCATATAAGAGGGCAACCACATTTTTGGTTTCCCTATCTCTTCATTTCTCCTATTCTAGATCGTATACACTTTAGAGAGAGAGCTAAGGAAGGAGGCTAGGGTTCTTCAAGGTAAGCTTCAATGGAGGTTTTATTTGCTTCCTCCTTGGCTTCTAGTTTTTCCATTTCTATGGTAGGCTAGAACATTCAAGGCTAGGGTCATTCATGAAGTTGTATTTCCTAACTCTTTGTATGAATTTCTTATATTGGGTTTTGGTTGAATACATGATTTAGATGTGTTCTATTATACTAGACATTCAATACTTCCTATTTCATTCAATTATTATCCGGTAAAATAGTTGTATTTCATGTATTGGTGCTTATTTGGTCCCGTGAGCTAGGGTGAGATAGGCTATACATCGTATGACAAGCCGTATTATCGGACAACACATGCCATTGAGATGAGTTGTGCCGGTAAGACGGGTTGTACTTGACGACGATAGCATATGCCACTCGGCGATTCGTGGACACTCTTTCACAATATCTCCTAGAGTCGCAATTTAGGGATATTGGCTATCCAATCCCATTGTGCACATTGCAAGCATTGAGTAGGAAAATCAATGAATTGAATGACCCCTAGCCTTCTTTCTCCCATTTTAGTAAATCTTAGTTTTAATTGTGTTGTAGTTTAAGAAATCAAATCATCAAACAACCAACTCTCATTTCAAACTAATTTAAAAAGCTTAATTCAATTTGAGAAACCACACACATTCCTTGAGATCGACCCCTGACTTACCACTACTACATAGTGTTAACTCGCGGTTATAAATAATACTTTTGATTCGCGCACGACAGCAATCAAGCATAGCAAATAATAATCAATGGCCTTATGTGAATGTGGTTCGTGGAATTGGTAGAATACACATTCCTTGGAAATAAGAAACTGATCATGTTTTAAAATGGTCGAATGTCTTAATATGCCTCATGCGGACCTTTAGAGGTTAATGAGTAATTGTAGAGGGCATTTCACACCCTACTTTTTGGACTATTGTTTGGTCACACATACATGGTAGGCGTTGAGTTAGTTGTGGACAACCCCTTGGAGTTGTCATCCTCCTTGGGCATAGAATAATAAGATCATGAATATGATTACTATTATGTAAGTAGCACTGGAATTAGAAATGGACAATTGGAATCACATACGCATGATGAGAATTATGCATGACTTGATAAAAGAGTAAAATGTGAATAACGGTCATTTAAAGCTTAGGTTAGCTTCCTTTGTGATTCTAATTCAAAGTAATCTTATTATATTTAATTAACTCTTGTTAGTCATATGTTTAGATGTCATATCTAATAAACTTTGGTTTTCCTTGCTTGTTTGTCTTTCTTTTTCTTTTGGCTTGGAAATCCAGGATTGTGGAGGCTTTGAGGTTTGGGTCCACAATAGTCGGATTGGTGTCGTGTTAGCCACCTTCAGTGGGTGATTCAGTTATCCTTGTAAGTGGTGGTTTGTGGCTAGTGTTATTAGCCTTTCTCTTTGATAGTGGTGTTAGCCTTGTTGGGCTTATGAAGTTTATTGTGGATGTGTTCATGCGGTTGTAGCCTTGTAGTTGTTTTGGTGTTTTAAGTTGTTTAAGTTGTAATAATCAAGATTGTAACAGTTGAGAATTTAATTGAAGGATTTATTGGAATTTTATTTTCCCTTGATTACTTTTGGTTGATTTAAATCCCAAAACCCTACAATTTAAATTTATTTTGTAAATTCTTTGAAGAAAATCCTTCGTTCGTGTCTATTGGTTGCTATTGGAAAGGTTCAGGTTGATTCGGGCAGGTGTCGGGAGGCCTGGAGACCCCACACCAAATCCATTTTTTGCCTAGTATTTCGATATACAACCCTTGTTGTATATCGAAATGCTCTGTATTTCGATATGCCCTTCTCAACATTTCGATATGGCATAACCTTTGTTCTTATTTCCTTCTTGCATATTTCGATATGCTCCCCTTTGTATTTCGATATGAAGTTGCATTTTGATATGCCTTCCTTGAGTTTGTATTTCGATATGCACCACCTGTGCATATCGATATACTCCTTCCTTGGTTCTGAGCAGAGAGCTTTGTATTTCGATATGCATCTCTTGCATATCGATATGTTCCTTATTTGATTTTGATAAGAGACTTTTGTATTTCGATATGCATCCCATGCATATCGATATGCTCCTTCATCAAATTCGTCTAGTGAGATTTGTATTTCGATATACAACCTCTTGTATATCGAAATACATCTTTCCTTGGGGTTGTCTAGAGCAAGCTGTATAAAGATATACAGCCTTATGTATATCGATATACTGCTTTGGCAGACTTGTTTTTGGAAGGTTTAGTAAGGGTATTGTAGTCATTTGGCTTGTGTTTTAAGCACACATATAAGACAGGAAACCCTATTCTCCTTCATTCTGAACTCTCTCATTTCTCTCCCCCTAGCCATAGCTCTCTCCTCTCTCTACTCTCTTCATTTCTCTCTCACTTCTCTCTAGATTTGTGAGTGATTGAGAGGTCTTTGAAGGTTTTCCCCTTCACAAACATTCAAGATGAGGTCAAGGGCTATCTCGTGGTGGACTTGGTTCGTATGCTCGTGAAGAACCCCTCACCTAGAGTTGTGTAAGTCTTTGTGTTCAATCGATTTCAAGGTAGAGTTTGATTATTCCTTATATCTCTCTTGGTGGTTTTTTCCCTTCTCCCTCTATATATTAAATAGGATGAGGAAATGTTTCGTAGTCACCTTGCGGGTTCAATTATTCTCAAATTAGTTGAGGGTTTATATTCATATGGGTCTTAATCGACTCCCCTTGTCTTCAATTTCAAGATCCCCAAGTTAAATTTAAAAACCTAATTTTTGGAAAACCCTAATTTCGGGTCACGATGAAATTTTGAAATTTAAGGGTCTAAGGTTGAAATTGATGGTTTTAAAATGGTCCTATGACCCTCCAAATATTTCAATTTGAAGAATTGGAAATTAATTTTGGAAAATTTATGTTTGGTCATTAAGGGTGAATGAATGAATGTTTTAATTGACCATTAATATAAAGGATAAGTTGAGTTGGCTATATTATCATACGGGAATTTTGTTCCCTGAGTAGATTCACACTCACTATATTGCGCAATGAGAGTCGACTTGAGCCCTTCCTAAGGTAGGATAATTCTGAGGAACATACTATTTGGCTTGTGTTTTATGCCTGTCTTGATTTCGTCGAGGTTGAGATGAGATTTTGAAAGATATATTTCTCCTTGATTTCATCAAGTTGAGCGATTTGAAAGAAAATAAATAAGTCTTGAAAATCAATTTTTGGAAAGAAATTGGAAAAGGATTTGGAACTATGAAAATGGTTCTCATCGCATGCATATTTATTTTATTCTCGCACTCGTATCTTTTGGCCCAACTTAGAAAATATTTGGGTAGAGGTTTTCTCTACTAGGCTGTTGCCTAACCCTCTATTTGTAGGTACCGACCCAGTCGTCTAGCTTGGAACTTGGAGGTTTGGGTACTACCCCTTGGGTATCCTTGTTTGACCTCTTTTAGTTTTTCTCTAATTTCAAATTCATGTTCCCGGGACTGTAATATTTTAGTTTGGTTGGACTTGTAAACTTAAACTCATATGTGATTGTGTGTGTGACATCCCCCTTCCTCTTTGATTTTCGCACTTTGGAATGGGTAGTTGTTTATCTTTACTAGTCCTCGTTGTCATCTTTTAAGTTTCAAAAAAATATGATTTGAAATTCTGGGGCATGACAACTTGGTATCAGAGCTTTCATTCGAAAACTTAGGTCTTTGGGGAGATATTTGGTCTCGATGGGTGCATTGTTATGAAAATTTGTATTAATGTGATGTGTTTGGAGTGTGTATGCATTGTATGAGGGCCTTGTATTTTTATAAGAATTAACTAAATAGGATCTTTTCTCTAAATCTAGTGGTGTGTCCTAGGTTAATGTTGATCCTCTAGTGGACCCCTCATCTTGGTGTTATTATTCCTGTGAGTCTAACTCCAGTAGATGATGTCTAGTGTGTCTTTGCCTCATTCCTGAGAAGTAAACCTCGTATTCGTGTAGTTGTGGTTGTTTTCAGTCCATTCTACTCTATTGTTGGGTATGAGTCTTGATTTTGGCTAATATTTGGCATCCTTTCTTTCTGTAGTTGTTATGCCTTCGTGAAGAGTCTTGGGTCGAGGAAGGGGACGTTGAGGACTCCATATCCCCAATGCTGTTAGCCAGGAAGTCATCGGCCAGCATGGTGACTTTACTGATGATGTTCCTCTAGTTATGCCAGCTTCTGAGGGACTGGTCATTCCTAGTCAGTTTATGCAGAAATTTGCTACAGTGATGGTTGAGGCAGGCCGTGGAGTGGCCGCTCCCAGGGAAGCATAGGGCGATCGTGCTATTGAAGCTCTTCGAGAATTCTGCCATATGAATCCCCCCAAGTTCAGTAGGGAAGGGGATTCTGAACATGCTGAGAATCCGGGAGAACAATCTGAGGATTTCTTTCTCTTCGTATCAGTTCATTGGTAAAGCCAATGAGTGGTGGTCTGCTTGTAGCTCGTCGGGATGCACTGGGGGCTTCTAATGACTTCAACCCTTTGGTTGCCCAAGATCCTATAAGTGTGATGATGTGGCCGGAGTTTGAGACTATCTTTGAGGGCCAGTACTTTTTGGAGTCTTATCGGGATCAACTCCGAGAGCAGTTTGAGAGGTTGGAGCAAGGCTCCATGTTGGTGACCCAATATTCAGTCAAGTTTCAGGTTTTATCCATGTTTGCTCTTGATTTGGTTAGTTCGGAGGAGAGAAAGTGCAAGCTATTCGAGAAGGGTCTGCATTCCTCGGTTCAACGGTTTGTGATGAGCTAGAGGATCAAAAACTTTGCAGTTATGGTTGAATGTGCCCGAACAATTGAGCCGAAGAAAGAGGCTCCCAAGGAGGTTCATGTTTGGGAACCTAAGAGGCAAGTGTCTGGGTCGAGTTCTTCTTCTGGTAGCTTTGGAAGGAAGAGGCAGCGTGAGCGTTCTCGTTTCTCAAGGGGACAGGGCTCATAGGCTAGTGTTGCAAGTCCTGAAGTCTCGACCAGGCATGAAGTTATTTGTCACCGTTGCAATCAACCAGGGCACTACCACATCGAGTGTCCCTTGTTGATCTGCTTCGACTGTGGTTAGCCTGCTCAGATCTCCAGAGGGTGTCCTGCGAAGGCTAGTGTTCGCAGTGAGACGGGTTCTATTCAGTAGACTTGTCCTAGGCAGCATATGCAGATTGGTCAGGCTTTGTCGGGCTAGAGTTCTAGAGCAGATCGTATCAGTACCTCAGCTCCTGGTCAGTCCATATGGACACCAAGGTGGTCAGGGTCAGGGTCAGTTTGCTCGGGGTAGAGATTATACCATTACAGTGATTGCCCCTCCTGCAGTTTAGCAGCCACTGCCTGACACTTTAGTTATGCGGGGTACATTCCTTATTTATGGTTCCTTTGATGATGTACTGATTGATTCTGGAGCATCACATTCATTCCTCGCTGCATCTTTTGCATCTACATTGGGTTTGGGGTTAGATGTTTTGACTCCTCCTATGATGGTAGAAACTCCCATTGGTGGTCGAGTTCCGTTAGATTGTGTCGTTCTCGATTGCCACCTCACCATTGAGGATTGGCTGTTCATTTGTGATTTTATAGTGTTTGCTATGTCTGGGTTCGATCTTATTCTTGGCATGGATTTATTGTCCACTTATCATGCCACCATCGATTGTCATCGTCGACACGTTAAGATTTTGTATCCCGAATGGGGACTTCTTCTATTTCTATGGGGAGCGTAGTGAGCCCCTAGAGAGTTGTCGTTATGATTCTAAGAAGCAGGGATCCCTTCATTATTTGTTGGCCAGTTTGTGCTTGAACGATGTTGCTTCCTGTCCTATGGAGTTACCCCCAGTGGTTTCTGAATTCCCCGATGTCTTTTCGGAAGAGTTGCCTGGGTTGCCTCCCGAAAGGGATGTACAATTTTCTATTGATCTTGTGCTAGGGACTTATCTCATATCTGTTCCTCCTTATCGGTTTGTACTGGTTGAGTTAAAAGAGTTGAAGATTCAATTGCAAGAGTTGCTAGATTTGGGTTTCATTCCCCCGAGTCCGTCGCCTTGGGGAGCCCCTGTTCTATTTGTCAAGAAGAAAGATGGTTCCCTCCATCTTTGTATTGATTATCGAAAGTTGAACAGTCCCATGCCAAGGATAGATGATTTGTTCGATCATCTCCGAGGCTCTATTTGCTTTTCCAAGATTGATTTGAGATCGGGATACCACTAGTTGCTTGTCCGTTCCGAGGATGTCTCCAAGACAGTCTTTCGGACTAGATATGGTCACTATGAGTTCGTTGTCATGTCATTCAGTATGACTAATGCTCCTGCGACTTTTATGGATCTTATGAACCGTATCTTCCATCCTTATCTCGATAGCTTTGTGGTTGTGTTTGTTAATAATGTGCTCGTCTATTTTGCCTCTGAGGAAGAGCACCAAATCCATCTCCGAGTTGTTCTTGAGTAGCTTCGTGAGCATCAGTTGTTTTCCAAGCTCAGCAAGTGTGAGTTTTGGCTCCCGGAAATGAAGTTCCTAGGCCATGTTGTTTCTAGTGATGGCGTATCTTTGGATGCTGGTAAGATTGAGGCCATGATGTCTTGGCCGCGTCCTACCAATGTCTTTGAGATTCGGAGTTTCTTGGGTCTTGCTGGTTATTATCGGCGATTTGTCTTGGATTTCGCTCATTTGGCTTCTCCACTCACTCGGTTGACCTGAAAGGGTGTCCTTTTTGAATGGAATGATTCTTGTGAGGTTTCTTTTGAGGAGTTGAAAAGGAGATTGACTTTTGCCCCTATTTTTATTGTTCCTGAGCGAGGTGTTGGGTATTTGGTTTATTGTGATGCATCGCACGACAGCCTTGGATGTGTTCTTATGCAAGTGGACCGGGTGGTGGCTTATGGTTCTAGGAAATTGAAGGACCATGAGCGTAACTATCCAACCCATGACTTTGAGTTGGCCGCTATCATTTTTACTCTCAAGAGCTGGAGACATTACTTATATGGTGAAAGGTTTGAGGTATTCTCAGATCATAAGAGCCTGAAGTACCACTTCACCCAAAAAGAGATCAACTTGCGTCAACAGCAATGGATGGAGCATTTGGAAGACTATGATTTTAATTTGCAGTGCCATCCTGGCAAGGCCAATATACTTTGACATAATTCCTCACTACCAACTTGGTTACTTTTATACTTACCATCTGCCATTAAAATTTTCTCATCCTTACGAACCATGCTGATACCACTGGATTGTTTTGATCGAGAAAATTCCAATCTACTTCTTTTATTGTTACGCCAATGCTTGGTCATCTTATCATTATCTTTTCCAATTCTCCTAGCCATGTCCACCAAATCGGCGTAACCTCTCTCTATATATATATATATATAGGAAATTAACTTAGATAAAAATCTCAGGTTACAATCCATTTTTAAACCTTCTACACTTTTTATCTTCTGAGTCTACTAACTCTACAACATATCTAGATAAGGCCGCAAATCTCGCCTCATATTCTGCCACACTCATCTCGCCTTTCCTCAAATATAGGAATGCTGCTTCTTGCTCCGACTTATAACTTTCCCGACAATAATGTTCATTAAAACTTTCGACAAACACTTCCCACGTAATCACCCTAGCTACCACTAGTAGTGCCCCTGGCAATGGTGCCGACAATTGACGTTCCATGGCCTCCCACCAACTTAATGCTTCACCTTTTAGACTAAAGGTTGCTAATCTTACTCTTTCCTCATAGGATACTCTCATTACCTCAAAAATACTCTTAACCCCTTTCAACTAATTTTCTACCTCACAAGGCATCACTGAACCCTCAAACTCCATTGAATGCAACTTTCAAAACTTTGCTATCAAATACATACATGAATCTCTATCAACTAGATGGGCCATTCGCCACTGCTGAAATTCCAACTAATTCTCTGCCAACTGAGTGGCCACTGCCATTAACTGATTCATGCCCTCCATAACTGGATGATTCCCCTCACCAAAACCTGGCGCATTAGGAGCTGCGCCTATAGGATGACCATGATACATACTAGCAAACCTACTACAACAATATATATATATATATATATATATATCATAACCAACAGAACTGTAAGCAAAATAATTGTTAGTGATGATAAGACCAAGACTTGACTCACTATATATTCAAAACATACTCAATCTTACGACATCAAGTCATCATCTCGACTAAACACAAACCTCAAAACACTTAACCATCCTAGGGTCCACTACTAAACACCATCACCAATCCTCAATTCCAACCAAGAATTCCAGAATCTCACAACCTAAGTTCTAATACCAAGTTGTAACGACCCGTCCCAATAATCATTTAATTATAATGAATATTGAACAGAGAACGTTACAAAGAAGACCTCAATTACAATTACAATCTCTAAATAAATTATAAAAACTTCAAAAAGCTCTACTAATCACCTGTTGCCACAAGATAAAAATATAAAATCTCACAATAGCCTTCAAGACATGGTACTGAGAACTGCATTCGAATCCAACAACATAAAATAAGAATAATCCAACAGAATAAAATCATGAAGTTAACTCATCAAAATAGTCCAGCGGTTTAAAGTGATCACTGCAAGAAACCATGAACCTGGAAAGTCAAATCCTCTTACCATTGTTACTCGTTAGAGGGGTTATTCATCACCAAATGAAAAAGAAGAGAGTTGCAAACAATCATTTGTACTTCTATTTAACCAAACAAGCATGAAAGCAACTAATTTAAAGCCTCTGGAAATTATGATCTGGACCTAGATAACAATCTTTTCTGCGTACTCGATACAGTTTCCCTCGCCGTGTTCTTCACTTTCGAACAAATTGGAGAGTTACAAAATCACTGAAGAAGAATATGCCGTCACTTCCATCTAATATAGAGTTTCCAAGAGATCGTTTCTGGAAAATTGATCCGTCCATCGTAACAAAAATGAATATCCATCTGTTTCAAGGGTTCGTGGCTGAATTGTAATGCAGCAAAAGGTGGTGTTTCTATAGAGCACTGACAACTTTTAAACCGATTATAGTGACAACAATTGAGACTTGTGGTCAATGCCGTTGAAGATGAACGTTCCAGACATTGGAACAAATTGCCTTGTGACCAGCTGTAATGAAGACGACAACAAATGGATCTTAAGTGCGATTGGAAACAATAAGAACCAAGTTCTCATAGCAAAATTTCAATGGTGGCATAGCCAATACACAAAGAAGAGATTGTTGAACCAAAAATATGATGATTTTGCAAATGAGCATTCAACTATAATCAAGCTGGACTTGCAAACCTTGATAACTTCCTGTGATGCAATTCCCCCAATGAAGGTGGCAACTGCATGGAGCTCTGCAGCACCATATCTGCACATCTCATTGATAAGGTCCTCTGTCAAAGTCGAGCCATTGCAACCCAAGTCGTTAAGTAGGCCAACAGTTGTACTTTTCAATCGAGATATCTCCTCATCCATCTCTCTGGAAATTAGTAAGCACTCGGTTCATGAGAGGGAAGCAGAACATTTACGGGATAAATACGGCAAATCAAAACTGGTATCGGGTATTACCCATCAAATTGGCCAGGGAAACTGTTATAGTTTGAGGCAAACCGGTCAACAGATCGAAGCAGAATATAGAACCCTACAGCGATACTGACAAATAAAGCAGAAAATAAAACCCTTAGATAATGTTCAACAAATAAAACAGATTTATAGATAATGTTCACAAAATTTAGATATAAAAATCGATTAAACCACCATCGACATTCTCACAATCATATCAAGGATCAAAGATAGGTTGAGAGACATCGCATGAATTTCAATAAAAGAATCAATCAACTAATGAACCAATTGATTACATGAAAGAATAATGAATTGAAATTCTTACTTACAAATATGCCTCTCCATATGTAACCTTAACTATTAAAATTCTCTCTAAATTGAGGCCATAAAGGCTGAAAGTGACACCTTAATTATGCAAAGTATGACCTCATATAGACCGGTTTTTGACGTGGCAAATAGGACTTTGGGAAGAGAGCCGACTGACAGCTCCGGAGAAGTTTGTTCAAGCGTTCGAGGAAGAGAGGGAATTAATTTCAAAGATAAGGTGTCTGAACAGAAGGGTTAGTAGAGGTAATAAGTTGTGTAGAAATATTAAGATTAAAGAATTGGAG
>NMUG010002325.1:0-16176 GCA_002855965.1 Monotropa hypopitys | reverse complement strand
TTTCAACCTATTATCAGATACCAACTCGACTCTAGCAATCCTAGAGGAGACCACAACAGCACGAAGATCGCCAAAGAATGCATCGAAGATGCCAAGAGTAGGGATATCCAAAACACATAACTGCAAGGGTAACTGAACTTGCCACCAAGATCAACACTCGACTTTCAAGGGATGGAGAAACTCGACATCCGTGAAAGGAGCCAAAACAAACAGAGTGTCAACAAGAAGCGGAACAAAGATGCAAGAGTGCATCACAAGCACACCGACACGATCAAAGAACAATGTAATGACCAAGAAAACCCAAGGACTCTAGGTGTCTCCCCACGGTTCCAAGGTATTCGAACCGAAAGCTTTGATACCAAGTTGTCATGCCCCGGATTTTCAAACCATTTTTTTAGAAACACTTTATATAAAAGCAGGGGAGATCAACACTTGTAGTATCTATGCGCTTCATTCAATTTCTCATTACATTCAATAGACAATATGAATAGAACAGCGGAAGATAGAACAGACGGCAAACGGCTACAACTGAAGTGCAAAACAGAAAAGAAAGGAGAGGGTACATCCCACCCTCGGGAGCTAACAAAGTGCTAAGAGAAACCTGCAGCAAGGATCCCTAAAAACCCGGTAGCTGACTAAACTCCAAGCTCAACAATCTCAACAAGTCCCTGCAACAACCTGTAGGGGGAAGACCACGAAGATCTGAGCAAACCATGTCTCAGTAGATAAAATCCTGACCACTACAAAACATGCACGCGCGGCGCATGCCTAGGAGAGGTCAGTACAAGTAAAGTTGTAAAGAGTAAGAGCAACAGTAGCAGCAACAACAGTAGTAAAGCTATAGAGAGAGAGAGAGAGAAAACAACACAAGGTAGCAAAGGTGACCGAACTACAAGTCTGTCTACTAACCTCCTCAAGTACAAGGGAAGTAAAAGTGTCAAGCCTAAAAGCTAATCCAACTCACTCACAAGTCATCACAACCCACTTTCTACCAAGGGAAGGAAGTCCACGGTCTAAGTAGATAAGGCGCCCAAAGGACTACTAGATAAAAGTCCACAAACGTGTGATATCTATATATATATACATTTTTAAGGGGGGTGCACACTCAAGGGATGACTAAGCAAGCGTCCACTAACCATTTGACCAAGTGTTCATTCCCTATTATTAGCCGCTGGTGATGTTCACTTACTTTCTTTCCTTTGTACAATTCATGTTTTCTTTCTTTATCTCGCCTACGATAAAGTATTACCGGAATCCTAACCAAGGCATTCCATCAATAGTGTATTCCATTTCATTCATCCAATCCTCAAGACCCCTAGACAAGGCGTCTACTTATCAAGGACCCTAAACAAGGCGTCGCATAATTGTTAATATATCGTTGAAGTTCTGAACAAGGCATTCCGTAAGTGTTTTATTTACAATTCTGATAAATTTCGGGATCCCTAAAGATCAAGTCCATCCCGTATTTACCAATAGCTCACAAGAGGGTATGAATCCCGGAATCCCTAAAAATCAAGTTCATTCCGTAGTCATCCGAGTATCGTTGTAACATTGATAGGGCAAGGTTGATCTAGTAGCTCGTCAACACACTAGTCAAACCTAATCCGTCTTCCCCAAAGGCCGTTGGGAGGGCTCACGTAGCCCCCTTTGTGCACAAAGTCGTGGGTGGAGCGACCACCCCGGGAATCCCTAAAACTCAAGTCCATTCCCGCATAAGAACATACCAATTCCCGTATCGTTGTTACAAATATTATCCTGGGAGTCCCTAAAGATCAAGTCCACTCCCGCAAAACATTACAAGTTTACTATGCCGAGAATTCCTACAATCAAGTCCATTCCCGCATAGAAACTAGCTGGTATTGTCGTTACGAATCCTAGGCAAGGTTCGTTCATTATTAGTTCAAGATTATCCAAGAGTGGTCCTCGTAGGATCCATCTCCGTATTTGGCATGCATTGTTTTCATTTCATTCATTTCACAATTGGGTGAATCCAAAAACCATTACGTTCATTTCAACAAAGAATAAGCCCAAGGCTAGGTCAAGTTCCCGAAGGTTCTCATGCCCTTACCAAAGAAACTCACCCAAACTATAATACCGTCGTCATGACAACTACAAACATTCCAAGGTGAGACACCACATTTTATTACCAAGGGTGTTCAACTAACGTACGAGATCATTATAATTTCATTAAGGTTAACCCAAGTCAACGCATAGCCACCAAGCACATTCTACCACCCACACCTCAATTCACATCATTTCCCTCAAACCAATACCTCAATTCCGAAATCGTGTCCAAGGCCCAACCTAGAGACCTTTATATAAATTCTTTGTATGCTATCTTCGTAGGAGTTCTTACTTGACATTTGTCTTTCTTTCCAACCAATCACCTAACCCAAAATCTCCTTACGGCTAGTCCACGACTATTTTCTCTCACAAGGATCATTCAAGGCTCACTAAGGACTTTTATCGAACATGTGACGTCTATGAATTTATGGGTGACCAACCAATCTCATATCCACAAATCAACTCCCGTGACATCAACCCGAGTTCATACGAATCTACCGAAGAATTTTCACCCTCATCCCAAATGCTATACAAATTTCAATTCTATAAGAATTCTAGTATGAGTATGGGAATCACACACACACACATATATATTTAACAGTGATCAAGAATTTACCCACCGGAGCAAACGCCGGAGAGCCGCCGGAAAGTCGCCGAAAAATGTTGCCGCAAGCCAACACCGCCAATCCTCATCCTCTTCAACGTTCCTTAAGACCGCATCTCCATAGCTCCTCGCCGGAAAGTCACCGGAGTTCCAAAAGTCACCGGGTGATGAAACCATGTAGATCACCGTGTAGCTCTCGTCAAGGGGAATAATGTTTCTTCTCGCCATTTCTCAATCCGAGGATCTTCATCCAAGCCCTAACTTCAAAACTTAAAGGAATGGAAAATATAATGGGTGTTCCGGAGATCTCTCATGGAGGGGAACAAGGTTTCTCCTTGGGATTTCTTCATCCAAGGCTTGGAGGATGGAGATAAGGAGGAGAGAAAGAGAAGCTCTATTAATGGAGGTAGAGAGAGATGAGAGAGCTTTAGGGTTAGCAAAATAAGGAAGAAGGAAGGTTTGGGATGTTTTTGGGGTTAAAAACCGAGTTTGGGCAAGATTACCAAAATGCCCCTCATTAAAAACAAGCAAAATCGCGCAATTCTGCAGACCATCGTCCGGACGAAAGTCACGGTCGTCCGGACGAAAGTCACGGTCGTCCGGACGAAACCCCATGGTCCGGACGAAGACCAGCCATGGTCCGGACGAAACCTCCTAAAACAAAATTTATATTTTCGGGACCCGTCATCCAGACGAACCTCAAGCGTGGTCCGGACGAAGCTTGCAGAAAAACTTTGAAACGCGACGAAAAAGACACTGAGCCTTTTTAAACCATCCGAGGACACCTCCCGAACATTCTAGGCACCGAAATGACATTCCAAGGCTATCCCTTAGCCTTCGTTGAGGTCACGAATGCATCCAACGATCAACAAATGATGAACTTACAAAGGACGATCAAGTTTCAATGATCCGAACAAGAATGAAATTCACGTTGGGGAGGATCAACCTACAAGGACTCCTTCTCATGGTCCACCCAACCTTTCCAAAATCTCGAATACTCCAAGGTTCAACGAATTATATTCTATTTCCCCAAAAATCGAATTTTAAAAGGAATGGAAATTCAGGTCGTGACAAGAGAAGCTCTGAGCTCCGAACACTTCGTTGTTCGGCAGACCTTTCTAACCTCCAGTATACTTGTCCGACTAGCCCTTACTTCACAGAATAAACCTCAGAACCACTTGTTCTCAGACCCGAAGACTTCCACTGCCTGGACCATCACTCTCTGGACAGACCTCAGCTCGGCAACCACTTGGCAGACCAGAAGCCCAACTCAGGTAACCACTTGGCCCTTCGGTTATAAATCCTTTGTATTTGGTTCTGTCCGGCAAATCCACCAAAGGACTTGGCCGCACTGTTATTAGCTCGACAGCCTTCCCTTTGGCTCAACCAAAGCAACCCAACCCTTTTATTTTAGCTCAGCAAAAATGTCTGTGCTCGGCACTTAGCCAAACAAACCAGACAACCCTTTTGACCCTCCGGATGAACTCACTTTAGCTCGGCAGATACAACCAAACCATTCCAGAACACCTCTGACCATCCCCGTAGCATTGCCGACCTTCGACTTGCCGGAGCACTAGTACTCGGCATGAGGACTGACCGTTCTTTTGTTATCTCAGCTTGGCTGTGAAGCTAGTAGCTTGGGCATTTAGCCCTGAAACCTTATGACCATCTCACCAACCTTTTCGACTAGTCTTAGTGCCCGGATCACCATTTCTCGTACTGCCGTAGTCTATTAGAAGCATTGGTTGGCTGTTCGGTAGACTTTAGCTCGGAAAGACTTTAGCTCGGTAGAGTTTTAGCTCGGCATAAGGACCCTTCACTCCAGAATGTTCTCCGGACCAATGTTAGGCAGTAAGGTGTAGTTCCCGAACAAAACCAGTTGGCCACTGTCCTCCGGACAGAAGGCTTTCGGACTAGAGCAGCTCGACACTAATGAGCCAGTGCTCGGCAGATCATATTGAGCAAAGCTAGTAAGTCTTTCGGTCACTTGAGTTATCCAGTAGCTCGGCCAACCGGCCAGGAGCAGCCCGACCACATTGGTCCGGTAGCTCAGCTCGGCAGTAATCTCAGTAGTTAGGCAGTAAGCTTAATGAAACTAAATCATTATATTGTTATGGCAAATTTGAGGTGTTAATCAAGAGGAGAAATTAACCTAAAGAAAAATGTGAATCTTTACGTACCTTGCTTACTCGCATTTTCTCTTACTTGCTCACTCCCTTTTTTTACAAGTATTGTTATGGCTATTGAGCCCAAAAAATTATTATATTATCACTCTTGCAAAACAAAAGAGAAGAGCTTGTGAAAACTCTTTTATACATGGACAAGCGAATGTGGAGAATGTTTTTGTGATTATCGGCACAGACATGACATTGCCACAGAATACGGTCATAAATGGATAAGAGCCCGGATGCTGGGGGCAGGGTCAGATACCATGCATGTAGGGATGAGATATAAGTGTGGTACCAAACCAGATGGTCATTCGGATGATATCATGCCAATATGCATATTGCGGGGTAGCTCCCCCTTGTTCTGGTATCATGGAGGCTGTAATTGGTTGGCTTGATTAGACTGGTGGACAGTCCTACATTTCGGGTAGAATACCCAAAGCAATCAATATGTACTTGTTACAGGTTCATGCGTGAAAGATGCCAAAATCTGATATGGCCTGAAGGGTCAATGATACTACTCTTGATGCTAGAAAAGTTTGTTTGTCCATAAAATTAGTAATTTTGGCATGTACTATATTCACTCTAGCTTTATAGATTATGCGTTTTCTAAAACCTTTTCAGGATTTGAGGAGCAGTAGGAGCCTTTGGAGCATTATATCTCAGTTTATGTTACCTCATGTATTAGCCTATATAACCCTAGATTATTAATCAATGAAATGTGGGTAATTGCTAGTGATGCACTCTCTCGGTTTCTATTTCACACTTTCCGCTATTATTCAATCTAAAAATTGTTCGATGAATCCCTAAAACTCATTTAATAGGGCCTTTAGCGAGCTTGCTCGTTGGACGGTCTCTAAAAAAATTAAACAAAACAATATATATCAGGTAAATGCCCACTGGTTTTGTTTAAAAAAAGTACATCAACAGAGAAGAGAGAGAAAAATGAAAGAGGATAAAGGACATACCCCAAAATAGTGTCGCCACATGTAGCCTAAAAGGAAGTCGTCGGGGGGACAATGATATCGTGAGTGATGGCATTTTTTGCAACCAAAGAGAGTTGTTTTGTTCGTGGTGGTGGTGGTCTCTTCGTCAAACGTGGTGGTGATCGCGTTGGTTGGAATTGGACAAGGGAGAAAGGGATGAGTTTGAGATTGTGTTTTGTTGGGAAAAAGGGGTGGATGGGTTAATTACTGTTGAACTAAACTTTTTGGAATCCTAAAGAGAGATTTTTTATTGGTGGGCCCCCACTCTCCACCTAAGCAGGTTGGGCATGGGTGGAATTGTGGCTTTTGTGTATATCATTTGTAGAGGGCACATGTGCTTACACTCATAATTTAATTTCGATTTTTTGTTTAAAATATTATTTTATGTTATCTTGTAAAAATTTAATTTAATCGGATAATGTATAAAATTTTCTTAGTCGTTTAAATTTTCATTTACAATTTTAAATAGTTTTACAGGATGAAAATTCAAACAACTAAGAAAATTTTATACATTATTTGATTGAGTTAATTTTTTATATTATAATATAAAATAAATTTTTAAATAAATTTCCAAAATTAAATTTCAGTATGAAGCCACACGTGCTGTGTAGAAATGGTGTGCACAAAAGCTATTGTACGCATAGCAATGCTCTTGAATAAATTCCTATTCAGGGATGAACTGAGAGAGAGTAGTAAATAAAAGCAGAAGCAAACACCAAGCAACCCCCAGAAACAATGTTCAATTCACCCCAACCGCCACCTCCGCCAACCACCACCACCACAACAGTATTTTGCCTATTAATTATCTCCCTCTTCTCCCTACTCTTCATCCACTCTCTCTCCACCTCCCCCCTTCCCCCACCACCACAGCTCGACCCTTACCTATTCCCAAACCACCGCCTCCTCACCCGCAATCAACCCAACCCCGCCGACCCACCACCGCCCTCCCCTCCTTCCATCGCCTACTTCATATCCGGATCCACCGGAGACTCGGCTCGGATCCTACGTCTGTTGCTTGCCGTCTACCACCCGAGAAATCACTACCTCCTCCACGTCGACCTCTCCGCTGCCCAAACTGACCGTGATTTCCTCGCTGTAATAGTCCACGCAATCCCTGTTTTTAGAGCTGCCCAGAACGTCAATGTGATTGGGAAATCCGATTTCGCGTACCCGAAAGGATCGTCTCCTCTCTCCTCCACGCTGCACGGCGCTTCTATTCTGCTCCGTGTTTCCTCGAATTGGGATTGGTTTATCAATCTCTCTGCTTCTGATTACCCACTAGTGACGCAAGATGGTATGTGCGACGTTTGTGCGTACGTGTATTGAACATATGCAGGACGGATCAGGATTTCAGTTGTGCTAACTCGAATAGTATGATTCGGGGTGCAAACCCGTATAATTTCAAGATTGACATAAGTTTACATGTATAAAGTGGTTCTTCAATTTTTTTGGCCCTTTGGCCCTCCTACGCCACAATGGATCCGTCATTGTATATGCCCATATATAGGGTTATGTTGTCATTGTTTCGCGTAATGTCATAGCAATTGGGATTTTGCGCTGATTTAATATGTTTTTTGTTTGGGGTTTCAGATCTTCTTCACATTTTGTCCTACCTGCCAAGAAATCTTAATTTTGTGAACCACACAAGTTACATTGGCTGGAGAGAGTATGAACTGAACACACATATAAGTACATTTATGGCTACAATTTTGTCAATGTGGTGTGTAAACTTGAGTAATGTGCATCTGTTTTCTTTTGTAGATCTCAGAAGTTGAAGCCCATAATCGTTGACCCCGGGCTGTATCTTGCAGAGAAAAATGAAATGTTTTATGCTACTCAGAAGCGCGAATTGCCAGATTCTTTCCAGTTGTTCATGGGTAAGTCTTTGGATCCTTCCATCAGATACTATTCTTCTCCTGTGAACGCATACATTCCTTTGAGTTAGTTGGTGTATTTTGAGGCTGATGCCACATTATCAACAGAGATGCACATTGAAAGTAAAGTCTTTGAGCACTAATTAACGACTTGCACTCGTTTCCTACAAAAGGCTTCATCTACCAACATGGTTTCTGCCTGTCACCAAAATTCTTTGGTTATTAAGGTCATTGATCAAAGTCACTGAATGCACAGCATTTGAAGAATGCTGGCATGAAGTGTCATGTTTTTGTTTTTCTACAATAAAACTAGTTTTGACGAGGCAATTGATAGTACTCTTTTGTTTTCTGGAAGATTTTAGTTTCCTATTTTTGTTGTAGGTCAAAGAAAGGCTTTTGGGTTTCCATTGAGATGATAGTTGGATTCAGTAAAGGAGGTCATCTTTTTCAATGTTATTGGGTAATAGGATCAAGTAAGGCCATTTTTTATGAGTCATCATCAGGGGCGTAGCCAAGATTTGTAAGGTGGGTCAAATACCTAAAGTCATTGAGGACTTGGTCAAGTTTGGCAATGATAAAAGGAAATAAATTGATTCTCAATATGGTGCTTAAGGTATTTTCTTGTCATACGTCGTCAAATGTGTCACAACCCAATAAAATTGAGAGGTATTCTAAGCGTTTACCTTTACTTAGTAGGGTCAAGAGACCCCGCTTTGCTCTTCCTCCCTCCACGTTTGGCTTTGATCATAATAGGACAACAATAATCGGTCCCAAAGACGTCTTGCTGAGTATGCATAGAACTTCTGGATGTAGGCATAGAATTGGAGATAATTGAACATATACTTATACGGCATTTGGTGTCAATAAAGTTTCTATCAAGTATAAGAATACGTAAACAAGAAGATATTAGGGTGGTTGTAGCCAATTACATTGGGAATGTTAAATATCGGGATTTAAGCAATATGATGTTATAAGTGAGTGTACTGAAATGACAGATGGCTGATGGTAGATGGATAAGTTGAGGCAAGAAAATATGAACAAACGAGGAATAAGGTTTGCAATCACGTCTAGTCAGAGGTGCGGCTAATTTAGACGAAGCGAAAGTGGCAATGAGAAATGAAGACCAATGATCCGAAGGTCTAACATGAAGCATTGGTTTGATTAGAGAGAGAAGCACCAAAAGAGCAAAGGAAGTTCAGCCCATTTTAGGAAGTGCATGCACTTGAAAGAGTGTCATATATATAATGGTAAGGATTTTTTTTCTCTTCAGGTCACATTTTTAATGATTCGAACCATTCAATGTGTTCAAAACATGTTTTTAAGTGTCCCCACGTGAAATCAACAAAAAATATGACCTGAAAGAGGTTGATCCCATAGAATATATATATATACATATATGGGTTAGTCTAAACATGCTCATATTTCTTACAAACATTTTTTACAAACGCTTAACATAACTTTTTTCGGGTCCCACTATGATGATCCAAACCGTTCATAATGTTCAAATCTGTAAAATATATGGCCCTGCAAAAATTTAGCTCAATCGGATATCGATAAGTGCTTGATCCAAACAGTTCGACAAAAACTTGACAGAAACTGGTGTTATGCAAAACTATTTGGATCAAGTACTTATCGATATCCGATTGAGTTGAATTTTTGCAGGGCCATATATTTTATTGATTTGAACATCATGAACGGTTTGGATCATCACAGCGGGACCCCAAAAAAGTTATGTTAAGCATTTGTAAGAACTGTTTGTAAAAAAATGCGAGTATGGGGAGCCTGACCCTATATATATATATACATAGAGAGAGAGCACTTCCTGTCAGGACCAAGTCCATTTGCGCTTGGTCAGGACCATCATTTCTAAATCAAAATTTCATGATCCGAACCGTTCAGTGTCTATAAAACGCGTTGATAAGGGTCCCCGCAAAAAATAGTAAAAAATGACCGGGAAGGGCTTCATCTGGATAGTTTTTCATGAAAATTTTAAAGAACAGTATGTATAAAACTTGCTCGGATGAAGGCCTTCCCGGTCATATTTTTTGACCATTTTTTGCGAGTTACATATTTAATAATAAGAAATGAAGGTCGGCCCTGGTGCAACGACAAAAGCTGCCCCATTGTGCTTGTAGGTCACAGTTCAATTCTTAGAAACCTATCTGCAAGGTTAAGGCTACGTATATCAATCCTTTTGCATACCATGCATATGTGCGCCCTTATTTAAAAATGAGAAATGGGGACATAGACTTGGTTTTGTTTAGAAAGGGGAACTAATTCATACGGAATATAATTTTGGTCTCCAAAAGCTAGCACTTACTTTTGGTTGGCAATCCTTTGACAAATCGTGCATTTCCTTTGTATCACTTTTCTGGAGTTCGTAATTTCATTCCGTGTACTTTTGTCTAGAAATCTTGTGTTGGTTTGTACATGAAAAGGAATCAACCCAACTGTCGTGTATTTAGGTTTGAGGGTTGTTTGCAGCAAAGTCAATTGAACGACTGACAATCAGAGCACAAGTTGGGTGACATCCTCGGAGTGTAACCGTTAGACAATTAATTAGGAAAGACACTTGAATGACTTTGGTCAGACATTGTTGCTATTAATTCATGTGTACTTTGTTCCTGCTAACCCGAGCGCCATACTGCACTTTCCGTGTTGCGAAACATTCTTCTTCATCTAGAATGCTAGTACTTATGCTAACCTGAGCGCCATACTGCACTTTCCGTGTTGCGAAACATTCTTCTTCATCTAGAATGCTAGTACTTCTTTGTCTTGTAAAATATCTTAGATCTACAGATCATTAAGAAGATTTGAAGATCTCCCACGTACTTTCCATCTTTCAACTACTTTGAGACAAGTTCTATGGAGATGATATAGTTAAGAAGTTTCAACTACATTGAGACAAGTTCTATGGAGATGATATAGTTAAGAAGAAGAACTTCGTTGGATCTATGGAAGACTTGTGGATACAAGGCATCGACGATCAAATGGGGATTGAGGATTTGGCTTGTAGCTTTTAGACCAGTTTGTGAGGAGTCACAATTGTATAGAAAGATCTCCTGGGACCATATGGTGAGTATACTACTTGATTCTTTCTCATCGTTTTTGCCCATTTAAGTGTTTCACGTGTATCTATGTTGTGATAGACATACGATTTTGTGTATATTAGTGTGTTTATATCTTCCATTCTTATTGTAGTTTATCGTTTATTTATTTGTGTTTAGTTCATATTTACGTTTATCATGATTTCTAGTTTGTACAGGTTTTTCGTGTTATTTGGTGATCCCCGGATGAGTCTGGAAGTCCCCAAGATTTCTCGAGCCATAAGGAATCAATTTTGAAGCCCAAACAACCAATTCAAGATGTCAAAGTCAAGACCCGAGCCAAGGTAGCGCGTAACCGGCCAAACCGGCAAAAGACTAACCCAGAGGCCAGTTGCATCGGTTGACCCAAAACGGTGTACTGGTGCAATCCAGCCAAGCTTCCAGAAACATGCATTAGAAGAAAACAGAGGCCACATGCACCGGTTGAGCACAAACATGCACCAGTTGAGCACAAACGTGCACCGGTGCAAGGCAAAGCAAGGAATCAAGGCAGAGCTCCCGTGCACCGGTTGAGCTAGAAGTTGCACCAGTGCATGGAGACTCCCGGGTGGTGACTAGAGGCTCTATGCACCAGTTGAGCAAGACTTTGCACCGGTGCACAGTCCCTTCAGTTGAGGGAATTGAAGCCCATTAAGGGTAATTTGGTCTTTTTAGGCTAGGGGAGTATATATATCATTGTAAAAATGTTTTTTAGATGGGGGATAGATAAGTTTTGTATTAGGAGTAGTTTAGGTTAGGGTTTGGGGGTTGAAAGCTTTTCTCTCTACATCCTTCTTCTTCTCTCTTTCATTTTGGGGTCTTCCATTGGGTTTTGGAAGTTTTTCCAAGCATTAACCATGTAAGGTTCTTCTTCCTCCTCCTATTTATATATTTTATTTCTTATGTTATGTTTAAGAAATTATGTTTTTATTTATTTTTGGTAAGTTTTTTTAATGTTCATGCCATTTCTTTCCTTGTTCTAGTGATTATGGAGGACTAACCTCCTTGGTGTGGTCATAGGGAGCATCTTGTTGTGACTAACACCCCAAGACCTTGGTTATTATTGGATTTCTCCATGTATGAGCATCTTGTTGTGGTTTTGAATGATTTAGTTCATGAATTAGAATCTTAGCTTAGTGGTGTTAATCACATTAATTGGGTGTGACCATTAATTTAGTACATACAATACTTGGTGCGATGTTCCGCTAGATGTTCGACAAAATGTCCTAATGAGTTAATTCCCATAGAAATCACTAATCCTTAGATACAATTAAGGTCTTGAGGTTGTATTGGAGTTAGGAGTATATAGTTCGCTCAATTTAGGTCTAAACCGAGGATTGTTAACCTCCTTGGTGGGTTGTCGACAATAACACTGACACATCTCACGCTTGTAGTTATGTTATCCTAGGCATTCGATGAAATGTCTAAGAGAACCGAATTCTAGCTCCCGCACTATTTCTTGACCCATGACTTGTGCTTGAATGTCATACCTTTCGAGTGAGATCCTTGGACGTGATTCTCACTTTTATTGTCATTGAGAAGTCTAGCATAACTTAGGTTAGGTGTTAGGAATCCCTAGACCATTCTATTTAGTTTGACTTAGTTTAATTCTTTTCTTGTCTTATGTTTTGAATTCCATTTCTTAATACAAAACCAATTCAAGGATAGCGTCCTTCCGGCTCATTCGTAAAATAAAACCTCTCTACAAAGCAATTGATTTGATTCGCTTGAATTCTCTGTGGACCGACCCTGTACTTATCACTAGCTAATGCTAAGTGTTTATTTCCTTGTTTTATAAATTTTTAATGTGATCGCAGCCCCGTCGAGTGACGACGCGGGGGTTGGGGGCGCTCGACATGTTGTTCATTTTTTGTTTGATTTCAAGTCCTTGCTTGGGTTGCATAATTAGTTTAGATCTGGAATTTTGGGTTGGATTACTATGGTAATCGGTAGTGGCAAATCTTATTCCCATCGTTTTAGTAATTTCAGTTACCATGCCACAAGGAATTAGTGCAGATAAGTTGGTTTGATTTTAGGCTCTTATGAAGTTAAGCAGTCAAACTTAGTTCGAGTTGTCAAAAGAGAAAGCTAGATGGAGAAAGGGTTGGTAAACCATGAATAAGGCTGTGGCATTGTCTTCTACCTTTGTTTTTACACTTTTTTCCCGTCATTCCACCTTAGGGTTGTTTTGACATAATGAGGCAGTTAGATGGCCTTGATGACATTTGCTTACTATGAATGACCACAAGTTTGAGTTTTTGAACTAATATCCTTGTATCAGTTGAAATGAGTTCTGATAGAGATCTTTCCCATCAGAGAAATGTCAAGTTGACAGGGTTTAGGTTGTTGAACCTCATACATTTGGCTTCCTGCGTCTTTATATATATGAAAGGTTTGTATATCTACATGCAAGATGGCTTTGCACACGAGAAGGGTGATGGAGAAACAACACAGGTTTTTGAGGCAATTAAGCTTAAGCTTGATCTAATTGTAGAGGCCTCCAAAAGGCATTAAGCTGATTACTGGTACTTAATACTGATGTTACTATTGTTGAGGTTGTTGACACCTTGGTGAAGCATCATGCATCATCAATAACAGAATACTGTATCCTAGACCGAAAAATAGAGGGTGGCGGGAAACTGATTATAATATCCTTCTCTTTGCAGGTTCGCCATCCGCTGTTTTGTGTCGTGAGGTTTTGGAGTTCAGCATCTTGGGTACGGAGAATCTGCCCAGGACTCTACTAATGTATTTATCGAATACTCGTTCGTCCGTTTCCGTTTACTTCCCAACACTTCTATGTAATTCTCAGCAGTTCAACAGAAAAATCATAAACCACAGTTTGCAGTATGCTTCTTTCGACACCAAAAAGGAGCCCCGCCATCTCAAATCCGAGGATTTTCACAATCTGATCGCAAGTAGAGCTGCCTTTGGCTCACCATTTCTCCCCGATGATCCGGTTCTTGACCGCATTGACCAGGAAATCTTGCGCCGGGGTTCTGGAAAACCGGTGCCAGGTGGCTGGTGTTTAGGCGAGTTGAATAACACTTGTGATGTTTGGGGAGATGCCGACATTTTGAGGCCTGGTCCAGGAGCAAGAAGACTTGAGAATTTTCTTGTTGAATTGCTTTCAAACGGGACATTTTTGTCGTGTCAATGTGGAGTGGAATGATCAACCCGTTCTATACAAGCAATATAGAAAGAAATAAGGAATGGAAAAAAGAGTCGGAAGAAGAAAAAAGGAGTAAAGGGAGAAGGGTTTGGGGGTTTTGGAGAGCAGAAAAAGAATGGTTTACTTGAGGCTGCTCTTTTAACCATTTTGAAAAATTTGGCTAATTCTTTTATATACTCTGCATGCTAGCCAATTTAGTAGTTTTTATTTTTTGTTGTTAACACGAGAATCTGTCCGGGAAGGTACAATGGCGTTTGCGCCAAGTTAGACTAGTGATGGTTTCTATCATTCTTAACAGGATTGACCAGCTTAAAAGACATCCACTACTTAGGGATCAAGTTGAGATGTTTAACTATTATCAAGATATGTATGATATTATAAATTATATGAGCGGTGCTAATCAGACAATTCATTTGGCGCACACTATGTTTTCCCTTATGGATAAAGATAAACCAACACACTTGGACAATTAGTGTAGTAAAATAGTCAAAGGTTCATCAGTGAGCAGGGTTTTGGAGTACACAATATATAATATTGATAAGATTGCAGATCTTATGCGGTTCATACGGAACTTGACTAGACACTTTGGTACGCTAAAGGAGTTCCAATCAAAGACAGTAAGTATTTAGTGATAAATTCTTTGATTGGAACTCTTTTAGCGTATCAAAGTGCCTAGTCAAGTTTCGTATGAACTACATAAGATCTGCAATCTTGTCGGTATTATATATTGTGTACCCCAAAGCTCTGGTGATTGATGAACCTTTGACTATTTTACTACACCAATTGTCATGGTTTATCTTTATCCCTAAGGGAAAACATAGTGTGCGCCGAACGAATTATCTGATTAGCATCGCTCATATAATTTATAGCATTATACATATCTTGATAAAAGTTGAACCTCTCAACTTGATCCCTAAGCAATGAATGCCTTTTAAGTTAGTCAACTCTGTTAAGAATGATAAAAACCATTTTATATCCATGCAGTAGAATTTATGGATGAACTGAGTACCTTTAAACGTTGGACTGCCATAGCAGCCTTTTACTTATGCAGTTGAGTAATTGTTGTATAATTAAAGAGCATGCTGTTATGTTACTGAGCCACTATTGTGCATTGCATCTTCTTCTTCCTTTCCTGGAATTTCTACTCTAATGCTTTTTACACATTTGGTGTAGTTTAAGAAGGCAACACTAACCTCTTTCAAAGTAACAAGAAATCTGGTTTGGTTCAAAAACACAATCCCTTCACGAAGCGTATTATTAGGGAGCCTGGTCTTGACTCTTCTTTGTGATATTCAATCTCATTTGGCTCTTGAAATCACATCCAGCAGTGGTTAGAACAGTTTGAAACATCTAATCACTTCATTGCCCCCAATCATTTCTCATACCTCTATTGAAACTAAGGCTCCGTTCCATCTGTCGAGAATATCACGCGTTAAATACATTCATGTACAAAGTGAAGTGAAGCAAAAGAAAATTTATTTTCGTTTGCATGTTCAATTGACAGAATTTTGCAGGAAAAATAAAATTTCTTGTTCTAGTTGGATCTATTTTGAAGGAAAGGGTTCCCAATGGAAAAATTAAAATATTGGTTCCACAACTTTCTTGGTAATTGAACATTGAATTTTTTTTTCAGGGAAGTATTTTTTTTATGATTTCCATCCTTTCGTGCAATTGAAAGGTGCCTAAAGTGGATAAAAACCCAAAGGGCCTGATTAGATGTCATATTGATTTTGAGTGTATTAAATAGTAATAATGTATTATTTAGCGAATTTTTTTGGCCGGTCCTATTTTTTAAACTTATTTATGAGTGACACACGCAAAAGAAAGATTTTATTCCTCATTAGGTCCTTTAATACATAATTATTATATTAGCCTTGTTATTAAATAAGTATATTTAAGAGCAATAGTAAAATTGATACAAGAATACAGATACGATGACTACGATAATGACGACCAGAAGAAAGAGTATAGACGAGTGTTGATCCGTCAAAGAATTGACACAGAAATAATAGTAGAATCAATCAGGTAGTACAACGATATATACTTATATATCGATTTAGTCCACTTCCAGTGAGGGATCTTCATCTAAATGAGTTTGTGGACTTCTAATCATGACCACTCATCTTTGTTTTTAACACGTAAAGTGTACTACAATATAAATGCAGTGTAAGTAACTATAATTGATCTTTGAAGGAGTTGATATACAATTTTGCAATATCGACAAA
>NMUG010002324.1:0-16176 GCA_002855965.1 Monotropa hypopitys | reverse complement strand
CAAGAGAGATTTAAGGCGATTTCGTTGGGTTACGGGGGGAGGGCCGAGCGAGAGAGATCGGGGTGGGGGGAATCATCGCAAGAGAGGAAAAGTATTTTTTGGTAGGGTTACGGGGGCTAGGGTTACAGGGGAGGGGCTATTTTTTGTAATTCAAAATAAATTCTATTTTTGTGTTAATTTTTTAATTGCAAAATAACACATCCCGTACCTATCCCGTACTCATTCCGTATCCAAACCACTCAGACGTACCCGATACGTTTACGAAGTACCCGGTACGTATTTTGCCGTACCGGTGCCGTACTTGTACTCGTACCATACCCGATACGCATATGTCTCTGTTTTCGGAGTACCCGTGCTTCATAGTCTACAGGAGATTTAATAGTGGTGACAACACCTTCATACATCTTTAATCACCTTAATATATCATTTCGTTATGCCATTTCTCTCTAAAACACGCCATATAATGTTTCTAGACACTTTATCATATGCCTTTTCTAAGTTTATAAAAACCATGTGAATATCCTTCTTTTTCTTTCTGTATTTTTCAACTAATCTTCTTAACAATTATATTACCTACATTGTTGACCTACCCAACATAAATCCAAATTGATTTTCTGATAATGTTGTCAGCATTCTTAGTCGATGCTCAATAACTTTTTCCCACAGTTTCAATGTATGACTCATTGATACATCTATAGTTGTTGCAACTTTGAATATCTATTTTATTCTTATATATTGGTACTAGAGTACTCTTTCTCCACTCATTAGGCATCCTTTTAGTCAGAATAATCTTGTTGAAGAGTTTTGTCAACGACATCACTCCTCTGTCCTCAAGGCTCTTCCATACCTCAATAGGGAAGCCATCTAGTCCTAAAGTCTTGCCTGATTACATTCTTCTCAATGCGTTTATCACTTCATATTTTTGTATCCTACGATAGAACATATACTCTTGACTCTCACTCCTACTAGAAGCACCCAAATGATTTTTCCCTAGGTTTTTCTCATGCTTCTCATTCAATAGTTTATCAAAATAATTTTTCCATATTCCCTTAATCTCTTCATTCTTCATTAGTATCCTACAGTCAATGTTCTAAAAGGCGCCAGGTGCTAGGCGGGCGATCAAGGGGGGCCTAGCGTCTAGGGGCCTAGGCGGTGACAAGGCGATTATTTATTTATTAAGAGAATTAATATTTACTTAATATAACAATGAATAATGCACTAATCTTTTCTATAACATCAAATATATAATATTTGTGATTTAAAACTCAGTTTTGTTTGATTTGGTTATTAAATATATGCGATTTCTTTTTAGTCATGGCAGACCACTACCGCCTAGCACCTACGCAGCACCTAGACGGACCACTACCGCCTAGAGCCTACGCGGGGCTTTTTAGAACAGTGCCTACAGTCGTTATCTTTTATGCACTTAACTTGTAATACATCTCTTATTTTTTTCTCCATTTTACAGGCTTATATATATATATATCCTTTTCTCCATGCTTGTTATTTAATCCAGCATACAAATTCGCAAACGATCTTATCTTAGCTTCCCCAACAACTTTCTTGGCCTCATTGCAAGCTTGTTTATAGCTCTTAAAATTGGCACCACTTCTATCTTTTTGCCACTTTTTAAGACACTCTTTTTTAGCTTTTACTATGGTCTGGACCGCATCATTCCACCACCAAGTCTCTTTTGAGGTGATGCCTCTCTCTTTTGACTCTCCAAGAACTTCTTGCAATATTTTTCTAATGCCATCGTGTTCCACATTTCCTCACTGTTGTCCTCAAAATTCTAACTTCCTTCATTTAACATCTTATCTCTAAACAACTCAAACTTCTTCCCTCGTCTCATTCTCTGTTGACCTTTCAAACAAATATCTAGGAGTATAAGTCTATGTTGTGACACCAAATACTCTCCAGGTATGATCTTACAATCTTTGCAAACTAAACGATTTGTGCCTCTTACTAGGAAGTAGTCTATTTGGCTTCTATTAGACCCGCTCTTATAACTGATAAGATGCTCATCTCTCTTCCTAAAGAAAGTGCTCATTATTCTAAGGTCAAAAACCACTGCAAAGTCTAAAATACTATTTTCATCTTCATTTTGGGAGCCAAAACCGAAACCACCATGGACCGTTTCATATCCTATTTTAATGTGGCCTACATGTCCATTGAAATCACCGCCTATAAATATCTTTTCTTCCAAAGGAATCTCTTGCATTATGTCATCTATTTGATACAAGAATTTTTCTTCCGTATGATCATCGAAACCGGCTTGGGGTGCGTAGGAACTAATAACATTTACAATAATCTCTTCAATAACTAGTTTAACCAAAATAATCATATCTTCCTTTTTCAAGACCGTGATGACGGAATCCTTAAGGTGTTTTGCTATATTTACCCACACTCCATTTCTATGCCTATTTTTTTCATTGTAATAAAGCTTATACCCGATATTTTTTTTCTTTAGCTTTCTCTCCAACCAACTTGGTCTTGTAAACAAATGATACGAATTCTCCTTCTAATCATGCAATCAACTAACTCCACAGTTTTACCTGTCAGCGACCCTATATTCTAGCTAGCGAGCCTAAGCCTATTTTCCTGTACTAACTTCTTTGCCCGTGCTCGTCCAGAAGCACACGAGAATCCTTGCTCATTTATCGCCGCACTTGGGCGCCAATGCAACGCCTCTAGCAAATTTTTCGAAACACCCTGAGGCAGGTGCAACGCCTCTGGCAAATTTTTCGAAACACCCCGAGGCAGGTGCAATGCCCCTAGCAAATTTTTCAAAACACCCGGAGGCAGATGCAACACTTGCATTTTTTTCGAAGCACCACGAGGCTGTCACAACGCGTTGCCTAAAGGGATCGCCCTAGCATTAGTCGTATTTATAAATGAATTCATGTCATAGGGATTTAACTGGGTTTTTTATGTGCTGGCTGTCAGCTATCTAACACACAACCCTCCTCATTTCTCCGGGATTGGGACCAACTGTGTTAAAAATAAGACTAAGTATGACACATGCGGAGTTTGGCTGCCTTCTTTTGAGAAGACAATAAATACAATCTAAGGAAAGAGGATTTGAGGTTGTCATCTCCCAACCAAAGAGCATCCCAAAACTTAGTTAGGTTGCCTGCATAAACTCATTTTAAAACCTTGCCTAATAATAATGCCCATATCAGAATTCTCATTGCCCACCTGACAAATATCCTGCCAAAGAGCAGAAGCTTTTCCTGATCTAGGTAAATGAGGAGACCAACCACCTCATTTAACCTGTATTTGTGCTGAACCACGTTCACCCATAAAGACTGTTTTTCATTAGAGTATCTCCCCGACCACTTTGCTAACATGCTGCATTTTGTTCCAGCAGCCTTTTGATCCCTAAACCCCCATCTTTTTATCTCTAGTTATCTTCTCCCCAATTTACTAAATGCATTTTTTTCTTCCCATATTCAACCCATTAAAACTGTCTTTGCATTTTCTCAATTAATCTAGCAACAGCCACAGGCATCTTAAATAAAGACATGTGGTAGCAAGACAGATTGGTCAGAGTTGATTTAATGAGTGTTAACCTCTCTTCAACTGATAAAGTCCTCCTCTTGTGAATAGTGTTTCTGTATATCTTCTGTTTATCTCCTTATTAAATCACCTTAAGCTTATCTTCTGAAACGAGTCAATATGTGGCAGGTAATTGCAAAGGGTGAAGCTCAGGGAATGGTGAGCAAATTCATTGGTATAGGGCTCGGTATAGCATTAGCCAACTCCATACAGTCTTCTATACCTCTTGCTCTTGCTTCTTTTGGTGTGGTAACTTGGATACACATGTTCTGCAATCTGAAGTCATATCAAGCCATTCGGCTAAGGACTTTGAATCCGTATCGTGCAAGTACTTTCTTCTTCCATAGCTTTACTTCACTCCATTTTGTGGTAGTGAAATCTGCATTATGGCTTGCTCCAACATGAGCACTTTTATTATGTGTTAACATTGACATCTTAGGGAACGTGAATGGGGTTGGTTAGAGATGCTTATAAGTTTTGAAGGTTTCTGCATGGAAAACACAAATTGGCTTAGTTCTTGATAGATGTATACTCTTGTATCATGTCAGGTGTCAATTCGTGGAGTTTTTGTGCTGTGTAGAGGTGTAATAAGCTAGGCTTAAGCTTCTGATAGAGAGTGAATGAAAGAGGAAACTATATACATCCAATACTTAATATTTTGCTATTAATTACAGTACAACTGATGATTACTTACATAAAAAAGTAAACACCATGATGATTCATCTCTCTCTCTCTCTCTCATGCGCACACACACACACACACACACACTCACACAAACACGTATTAAATGTTACAGCCTACTATAGAGGGTATGCTCGTCTCATGGAATACGGAACCACATATAACAGAGTTGATCATATTGCCGGATAGTCATCATTGGACTTGTCTCGAATAGAAGATCTTTCAAACTCATATTTCTACTTTATGTGCCTAGGCTTCGCCCTCTGCCTATGGGATTCACAATGCAAAAAAAAAAGAAAAAATCTAACTAGTTACAGGGTCCTATCCTACTGATTATCAAAGTAGCACATGACATCTATCCATTGCAAGGATTAAATCCAAGTCTTCCCCTGGCTCTTTCTTTAGTTTTCATTCACTTTCTTACTGAAGCAGCGTATGGAATCCAATGACTAGAAGGGTGGAATTCATGTCCTCTTCTAGCCTCTCTTTAGTTTCAATCGTGCGCCCTGCCGATGGTTGAGGAGGATTCTGGATTATATGACTCAGGTGCTCTCCATTACGGAGACATTATCACCTTTCTCAAAAATATATATGCCAAATAGTTCATGGCCATCTTTATTAAGTTGCGTTGTGTTCATCTAGTAGATCTGCAGCATACTTCAAGAAACTGTAGATTTCTGGCATTGGCAGTTGTGTCTTACTGTTTTGAAAAAAGTGTTCTGAGCAAGTTGAGGTGTTGATGTAACAAAGATTGGATAAGATGTTTGTTACAGGTTTTATTGGAATTTCAGTTCAATTATCTAATCACATCTATGTGAATCATGTGATACTTAGGAATGAAATATTTATCTCCCACTTAATCATAAAAATTCCTTTTGATTTCTTTCAATAGGCTTGGTCTTCAGTGAATACTTGCTTAGTGGTCTAGTTCCTTCAATTAAGGAGGTTAATGATGAGGAACCACTTTTTCCAGCTGTACCACTTTTTAATCTGAGTCCTGCACACAAAGTAAGTTGCCTTCTTTCTTTCAAACTGTAATAGACATCAAATACTGCCTTTTCATCTTATCCACTTTTTCTTGCCTGTGAGTTAGAGCTGTCAATGTGTGAGTAATTTTAAATTGTTGTAGTCAGTCTGGAACATGTTTTCTTTATTTGAAATATCAGGGTCTGATTCGTTCATCTGAAAATGATGAAGAAAAAGTAGGGAGATGTTTTTCTGCCAATGCTTATATGGATTTTGGTTTTTGATTTTCAGTCACAGTCGGGAGTACTTTCAGGAGAAGCCAAGGATGCAGCTGCTACTATTGAGGCTCGGCTGCAGCTTGGGACCAAGCTCTGTGAAGTTGTTAAAAACAAGGATGATGTGCTTGTACTGTTTGACCTCTTCAGAGATGAAGGCTACATTTTGACTGAGCATGAGGGAAAATTTTGTGTATGTGCATCCCCGCCTTGGTTCCCAATTCAGTCTCTGTTTTGTATGTTTGGCCGTTTCTTCTTCTTTTGTGTTTATCTTTCACGCATTTTACCAAATCCATCGAAAGCCCATTACTCGGTGTTGCTCTTGCCTATTTGTGGTTGATGGTGGACTGAAGATCTAACTTCAGAGTACATGAGAAAAATGGCTGCACGTGTGTCCATGATCTGTGTGTTCGTTATACCTATTTGGTTGCGGCATTTTCCCAACTCGGATAAGTTTTTTAAGTACTTAAAAGTCTTCGTAATCTATCAGTTGATATCGTTGATTGTGTTTCTAGCACAACCAATGTCTCAGATGGCTTTTATCATGCCTCCAACAGTTGAGTTTTCACCCCTTCCAGTGAGTTGGTGAACATAACAATTTAGCTGACGTGTTTCTGGAAATCAATTATTGTTACCCACCTGCTGTTCTGGTCCTGGAAAAATGTATTCATTCTAAGACGAGAGGACCAATCACAATGGGTAGACCGAAATAGTAATTTTTTCTAAGATACTATTGCTTTTCTACAGTTTTCCTTTTATTTAGTTTTTCCTTCTCTCCATATCTTTCGAAATCACAAATGAAGCATTTTACAAAATAGTCAACTCAATAGGAACTCTATTTGTTGTCAGTCTCATTAATGAATATTTTTTATGTGGTGGGTTTCTTGCGGTTAAATATTTGCTACTTTGTTCCTCCAACTGAACCTGTTTAAATATTGCTGACCACTAAACACTTTGCCTGCGAAAATGAATAATTGAGTGGTGAAGATTATTCTTTGTTTTGTTATTCGATTACCTGTTTTTCTTTGAAACTACCTTTTGTATTGAAAAAGCTTATGACAGGAAGAGTAAAACTCACTACTAGTTGAACTTGACCAGGTAATACTCAAAGAAAGCTCCTTGCCACAAGATATGCTCAAGTCTCTATTTCATGTCAGCTATCTGTATTGGTTAGAGAACAATGCTGCAATCAAAACCAGGAGTGTGTTTGATGACTGCAGACAAGGAGGGAAGCTGCAAATATCACTTGACTATGTTCTAAGGGAGTTCAACCATGTCAAAAAGGACGGCGAACTAGCGGGTTGGGCGGTTGATGGTCTCATTGCAAGGCCTTTGCCTAACAGAATTCTTCCTGGAAACAGTTCTGCTGATGTAAAATGCTGACCTAAATACGCAGAAAGCAGTAATGCCATTACCCAGCAAACAACTAGGGGGAGGAAATGCCTTTCTATGCTGCAAGAAATTGTGCTATGGAGGTTCAGCTGGAGGGTAAGATGGAATGGAGAAGTTTGGAAAGACTCAATGTCCTTGGTGGATGGAATGACCATGAAGATGTGAACAAATAATTGCAGGTCGCATGTCCTTTACACTTGGGGTCGAGGTTCAATGTTTTAGTTCACAAATGATTAGCTGCTACTTTCAGAAAACAACATTCATTCATTGTGCTACCTTTGATTTTTGTATAGGTGAAATTTCCCATTGAGTTTTTGAGAGAGTTCATGGGGAAACTTACTTCTGTCGCAACATCAGCTTTGGTTTACCAACGTAGAATATTGGGTGAAAGCTAATCGGATTCTGCCACCTGTGACACAGGTCATTCTAGTTGTATTAACATAGTTTTCATTTTGGAAAATTGAGATTGAAGGAGCTACTTTTGCATGATTTCTTGACCTGAAAAAAATATATGGATTTCGCAATCCATTAAGCAAAGCAAGAACTTCAACTTTATTGGATACAGGTCGCTTATGTTGTAACACAATTGTAGAAAATGATTTGATTCCATTATTTTGGCAAGAATTACATTTCGGCATCTCTGAATGGGTGTTTTGAGTTGGGATATAATACCCGTTTATTTAATTTTTATTAAATAAATTATTTAAAAGTGATTCTTTTAATCAAAAGATGCATGGTTAAAGGTCAGGGTGTTTGTGCATGTGTTAACGTGAAATAATGTTAATGATAATTTCATTATAACAAACAAGCATGGTGTGATGCATTGACATATTATCATCTCAATAGATTATTTTAATCTTGTGAGAATTTGAGTTAATGGTGGTGTGGTATTGTCGAATAATTTCGTGAGGTGTTAACGGTATTTTAGACTTTTTGAAATTGAGGTTTGGTTTAGAGTCTTAATCGAAACTCGGGGGTGTTGGGTGCTCAAAAGGGACATTCAGACAGAATGTGGTGCAGGTTCAGAGCGCGTGTGGTGTGGCCACACGGTAGGGGGTGTGCCCTAGACGCGCTCGTGTCGGGCCGATGCTCGGTCGTTGGATGATGGTTTGGGTGGTTTTTTTTGCTTGAATTAAAGTGTTTAAAACATAATTGAGGCATTTTTAAGTGTTCCTAATCGTGTTGGACACCCTAAAATCACATCTAACATATTTATAGGGTTTTCAAAACCTAAGAGAGGCTAGAGGGAGGTAGAGAGAGAAAAGGGAAGAATCTTGGTGATTCAAAGGGCTCGAGAACAATCCTAAGTCAATTTCGGAGAGCGTTGAATGTTGTGATCATCGTGCAAAGTAATATCCTTTGTTTTGATTTGGTTTTCTTCTAGACTCATTTTAGATTTGCCATAAAGTAATCATAGGATGTGACATTGAAAAATCAGTGTTGTAAATCTGGATTGCGATATTCATATTTGTATGTGATTCGTTAATCGTCGGTGGTTGCATGTAAGTATGTAAATCTAGAAGTAAAAAAATATGTATATATGAGATCCATCATATTAATAAGATGTGTGGATATATGTGTGTGTTCCGCAGAATTGCATGATTAGGATTTCAATTGTTAAAATCTAGCGGAACGAATGTATATTTAAAGGTATACATGGGTATATATTTGGTATAATTGATTTAAAATCGAGATATGGGGTGGTGTTTTATCAATTTATCGCATGATCGTGATTTCATTCAGTTAAATCAAATAATCGAATGAATGTTAAAAGGTGTAAAGAATGGGTTAAGTGGCGATGCATGATTTATATTCATGTCTTTTACTTATCGTTCGATATTTGAATATTGTTATTGATTGTTTGAGATTGATTTTCAGAAAAGGAAATGGTGAACCGAGGAGCATCCAAAAAATAAACGGTAACATCCTCTTAAGAGACAAATGTGAGTGTATGTAGTATTTTATTTCAATTGTATGTTACTTGGTTCAATTATTAAAAGTGGCCATACGATATTTGTGAAATTGGCCTTCGGGCAAAGTGTTAAATTTTATTTTTGGTTGTGGGTAGCCATGTAATACCCACAAATTTGGAAAACTACTAAGAGGTGCGTGAGACGCCCTATTTACATATTTGGCAATGGGTAATCGAAGAATACCCATAATACATATTTGACAATGGATAACCGAAGAATATCTACATCAAAAAATTGCTAAGAGGTGCGTGAGATGCATAAATCTTATTATCATGCGTGTGGTGCACAAATCATTTTAAGTGGGCATTTACCAAAATAGTTTTGAGAAGTGTGGAAATCATATTATCGTGCGTGGGATGCACAACCCGTTTTAAAGTGGGTATTTACCAAAAGAGGCTTCAGCCTATTATTTTGAGAAAGTTTTTACTTGTATTAGAACTTAAAATTCTATATATCTTACTTTGGTTTTCTTCTTGGAATCCATGTATCTTGGAGTAGCGGTCCACTATAGGGTCATTGACAGGCTTGGTTTGCATTTGGGCTTGAGCGAGTGCATTTGGAAGGGAAAATATGCAATAGCTAGTTTATCATTTACTTTATTTAGTTTATTGTCACACTTGGGGTTGTTTCACCCTTATGGATTTAGAGTTGTGGTTTGAGGAGGGTTATGAGTTTTCTTGATAACTTTGAGATTGCCTTTCTATTGTTATTCAATGCATTGAGATATTTTTCATTAGTTGTTTCGCTGTGGTGTGAGTATTGTTGTATTGGTGATTATTGTGCATGATTAGTGGAGAGGATGTCTTTAAAAAAAAGAAAATTTATATGGTTTCGTTGAGGTGTGATTGTTAAAGGAGTTTTAATCACGTAAGCCGTACAATATTAGTTTTTCCAGGTTGATTATTGGGATGAGACATGACAGCTTGGTATCAGAGCCAGGTTGTAGATCCAATGATGGGGCTGTGATTTGAGATAGTAAGGTGCCTAAGGTGAGTGTCATATGATGTTGTGTGGTGGTATTTCTGGGACTATTATGTATGTCTTTCGACACCAAAGCGAATTATGTCGAGGTCCAATTGGAAGAGTGTTTGATCAACATTATCTTCTAATGGAAAGTCTTCAGAAGTTAATTGGAAAAGCATAATATAACAGGATGTTAGGTTAAAGTCAAGTATAGGTGGTGACCTAGTAGTGGACCATAGGGTGATGAGTCATGCATGTAGGGTGTTAAGATGTTTTGCCAATGCATGATTTTTATATCCGATGCTTGTTTCCACCATAGCTATTTTCTTAGCGTGTGACAGGATGGAGCAGAACAATTAGTTGAATGAGGGGGAATCCAGTGTGTACGGTGGTAACCCAAACAGTGGAGATGGAGTTCTGCAACCGATGATAGAGGAGAATAGGATGACGATGACAATAGGTCAATTAGCAGAGACGCAGAAATACTTTTATGCAATGGAAGATCATTCAGAATTCGACAAAGGGTGCGGGAACTGGTATGTTGAAAATTTAAAAGATTATATAGTATGGAGTTTGAGGGTGCTATTAACCCTAGAGTGGAGGAGGAGTGGCTTAAATGTGTGAAATTAGTCTTAGATACTATGGATGTGGAAAGTAAATAAAGAGTGGTATTGGCGTCATTCTTGTTTAGAGGTGAGGCGATGAACTGGTGGGATGCCTTTAAATGGCTAGTGACTGCTCCGGTACTTGGGGTAGAACCAATAGCACCTAGGGTTGTGACTTTGGAAAGTTTTGTTACGTGGTTTAATGATCAATTTTATCCTCAGAGTTTTTGGTTTGAGCAGGAGGCAAATTTTACTAATCTTAAGCAAGTAGATATGCCGGTGGCTGAGTATGAGGCCAAGTTTGTTGAGTTATCTAGGTATACGCCATATTTGGTGAATACTTAGGGAAAGAAGTGTATGAGGTTTAGAAGCGGATTGGCATCTCAAGTAGCATTGATGTTGATTTCTTTTAGAGAGGGAGATTATGCGGATTTGATGTACATGACAAGGAGGATGTGGATAGATATCTAAGAGATTAGAGAGAGTAGAGTCCTTTAAAAAGGTGAGATTTGGGTAGTAATAATTGTCGCGCCGAGAAATTTTTCCGTCCTTCCCTCGTCCCCTGTCCGGCGGGGTCGTTTTCCAGGACGGAAAAAGATACGCTGATGGATTGAATTTAAAAATGTGGGGGTTTATTTGAAAATGGATGGCGGCCTGAGTATGCCGATTTGGAATTTTCGGAGTCGCCACTTGGTATTGAGCTGTGGTGTACCAAGTCACCGGAAATTTTGTTATAAAAAGATGTCATTTTATTTTAGGAAAATATCTTTTTACTTTGAAAATGGGTCTGCAAAACCAGAAATTCGAGTTCGTGGATTAAATTACGAATGAGGAAGGTGTTAGGCACCCCACTCGCCCTTTCGGTACTTTTTTTTCAGAAATAAATCTTTTTTCGAATCGAAATCGATTGTTTCCTCGGCTAAGAGAAATGTAATGTGTATTACTGATTTATGAATGAAATGAAATGACTCCGAGATATAGTTGTTAACGGGCAGATTTCGGCCCGGTTTTGGAAAAGGGATATTTTAAAAAGGATACGGATGACTTTTGACCCGGTTTTGATAAAAAGGGATTATTTTTAGGCCGGACGGAACTTCGACGAAAAATGATTTTCTGCGATCGAGTAAAATTTCGACCGCGCTTTGGGAAATGATTTTTAAAATAGTCGGACGGAACTTCGACGTATTTTGGAAATTGAATTTTGAGCCGGACAGAATTTTGGCGTATTTTGGAAGTAAAATTTTGAGCCGGACAAAACTTCGGCGAAAAATGATTTTCTACACTCGGATAGAATTCCGACTGTATTTTGAAAATGATTTCGTTTTGTTAATTCAATTTTATTTGCAACAGTCAGACAGAAATTCGATTGTGTTTTGAAAATTTATTCTGAGCCGGACGGAACTTCGGCTAAAGAATGGTTTTTGGTGTTAGGCAGTCGGACGGAACTTTGACTGTGCCTTGAAATCTATTTTGGATTTTAGCCGGACGGAACTTCAGCTAAATCCTTGAAAGATATTTTTCTACGATCAGACAGAATCCCGACCGCGTTTGAAAAAATGATTTTCAGTCCGACGGAGCTTCGACTGTTTTTTTTGATAGGAATGTTTTGAAATAGGTCGGACAGGGCTTCGACCATTTTTCTGAAAAAGATGAGATACTGTTGGTTTAGAAAATTCTAAAGAATATCAAGTGAACCGGCATGACCCGGGTCCCAAGACATTCCAGTGATCTGTTTCCGACAGCTATTGCAAGCTTTCACTTCGGACAACGGATCGAGGAATTTTGTTTTGAATTGTAAAGTGTTTTGTATTTTTCAGTCGGACAGAACTTCGATCGGAAAAATGTTTTCTGTGAAAAATTGCCGGAATATATTTTAACCAGGCTTTGGAAATAGAATCGTTTTTACCAATCGGACAGAGCTTCGACTGAGTTTTGAAAATCGGGGGAGGGGATTTTTATTTTCCTTGTCTTTTTAAGTATGGGAAAAATCCTCTCGGGATATTGAGTGCTTCGGAAATGATCCGAGTCACAAGGCATTCCTTCGATCCGATTCTGACAGCTACTGCAAGCTTTCACTTCAGACATCGAATGCCAGATTTTTGTTTTGTTTGAAAGTGTTTTGAAGAAAGCGAAAGTTAATCACTGTAGAGAGATAGAATATGCTGTAGTATGTATGAATGGACAGGGGTATAAGATATTTATATATATAACCGAGCTGGATATAGTCCGAGCTAGACGGCAACAGTTAGTAAGATATCGTATATAACCGAGTTGGAATATATATCCGAGCTAGACGGCAGCAATTGATATGGTATTTTAGGACGAAGACGTCTTTATGTTCTTCTCGTACGCGACAGCAGAGCCGACAAAGACAAACATGTGCCGAATTCTAACGAGGAGAAAGACATAAAATAACGAATTCTTTAAACAGATATGGGTTTTAAAGCAATAAAAGACAAGTAATTAACAAATAAAAGCAATTTTATTGCTATATCTGTACAATTCCGGGAGACAACTTCTAAAGATAACTTCTTCAAAATATAGTAAGGCATAGTGTCTAACGAGGCCGATCGACTAATGGCGAACTATAAATTTAGAAGACTACCAAGAGTCTCCGAAGAATAACCGAGACAAAACGGCAATTTACTGTGTAAAAACAGACCGAATTTGAACGAAAATGCCCGGAGGCTTTGGTATCAGAGGTTGAATCGGGCTTGAAAAGGGTTATTGTGATTTTTCTGGTCTGGATTGCTGTTGAGCTGAATTTTCTTATATAAGCATAAATGCCGCAACTATAGTTGTGACATTAGGGTTTCTGGGCCTCGCGAGCTGACACGTGTCCCATGAGTTGGCTTGGATATTTTATGAAGCTTCCTAGGTCGGTTGGAGATGATTTTGTTCGAAAAATTAATTAAAAAAATAAATAAAATACATTTAAAATTTCAAAAGTATCCCAGAGTTCTGATCTTGGTCCGAAACCCTCGTTTACGCTTAGCCGGCCCCACGGAGAACTCTGATTTTGATATTTTAAATTGGATATTCACGATCGCTGTGTTGGATTGCGAATATAGCAAATATCCCGGGCTTGATTCGGACACTTCCCGGAAAAACCCTGAAATACGGCTCCGTTGCTAAGAACAAAGAGAAAAAGTACGGGCTGCACCTTCTGGACTACTCGGCTCCCGAAAAATCTGCTCCACTAGGAATGCCAGATTTTGAAGATAAGATCCGTGCAAAATTCGTTCGCTGATTTTCGAGACTGTCAGTCAGCTGCATGAAGAACCGAACGGATTGTCGTCTGTCCTAACTTAAATCCCAAATATGGATCGGACGGATTTAGTTTTCACACTGTCCTCTTCATAATTAGAACGTCTTCGACTTTCCATTCAGAAACAGAAATTCGGATGCTCGTGGGAGATTCCGCTCGATCTCGGAGATTCTCGGCGATCGGATGCCGGTGCCGAAAATAAAGTGAGAAGCGGTAGGTGCAATTTTTGGACTGTTCGGCTTCTGAAAAATCTGCTCCACTAGGAATGCCAGATTTTGAAGATAAGGTATGTACAAAATCTGTTCACTGATTTCCGAGGCTGTGGTCAGCTGCGCGAAAAACCGATCGGACTGACGTTCATCCTTAATTAAATCCCGGATCTGAATCGGACGGATTTAATTTTTCTACCTGCTTCACGATAACTGTCATGCTGCCAATATTCCGTCTGACAATAAAATTCTGACTGTGGATGCAGAATTTTTGTCGTTTTCGGATGTTTTGCCTTTTTCGGATGCGGTTTCAGTGACGTCCCGGTGCTTGATCCCTTGATCGGTTCACTCTCGGCGGACATAGATCTGATAATACAAGTAAGTATCCGACTGATTTCCTTCCATGCTTTCGGTAATTTTGATTACCTGTACTAGGAAATACGCTAATTAGTCGAAAACCTGTTTTGTTGTTAATTTTCGATGAACGTACATCGCTAGCGTTCTAGCCGTCATGTTGCCCGTTCGTAAAATTTCTCGCGCTTTAGGCGGTATCGAAAATTTTGAAAATGTCATTTTAAACTTGACTAGGGCGATCGTTAGTGAGATTACGCCGCTAGGATTTTTGCAAAGATGACCGTAGTAAGGTGTCGTAATTTTTTTTTGAATAATGACCGTAGATAGGTGTCATCTATAACGTTTGACAGTCGACAGTATTTATAGAAAAATAATACTGAAGTTCTCGTACGATCGTGAAACGTATTTTTAAAAATGCCATTTTGAACTCGACTAGGGCGATCGTTAGTGAGATTGCGCCGCTAGAATTCGGAAAGGATGACCCTAGGAAGATGTCGCTTTTTAAAACGTTTTGGGACTTGACGGTAATTGTGGGAAAATATTACCGAAGCTTGCGTAGGTTGACGATCGTACTCGTCACAACTCTTTTTAGAAATAATTTTCGGTTTTTGAATTTTATGATGGTCGTGCCCTGAAGCTGCCTACATATCCTTTGAGAGGAATCAGACCAATTATAATTTGCCCTTTCGACACTGTGACCATGGACAGATGTCATCGTGTCTTGAGAAGTTGATTTTGATGGACAGTCTTAGGAAGATGCTATCACTGATCTGATTTTGAAAATAATAATTTAGGATAACCGGATCTGGAAGAAATCAATTAATAATCATAGAAAGGTATTAAGAAAAATTTCTGCGCTTTGCAGCTTAAAAGATAGCCGTAGAAATGTGCAATCGCAAGCAAAATTTTTGCCCCGAGTGCTGTGTGATTCTGAAGCTTTAAGCGATAATCGTAGTTGGAAAATAAATTAGTAATCATAGATAAGTATTACTAAAAAACATTTCTGCGCTTTACAGCTTGAACGATAGCCATAGAAAGATGCAATCGCAAGCGAAATTTTTGCCCCAGGTGATAGCCGTAGGGCGATGACATCGGGATTTTTTTTTGAAAATATGTAATCGTAGAAAAGTATTTGTGGGACTTTAAATCTGATGACCATAAGAAAGATGCCACCGAGGAGATTTTTATGAAAATGTGGGCTGATGGTCCTAGAAAGATACCATCGAGGTCCCGACGCTAGAATACAGTAGTTTTAGGAAAGTACTACCGAGATTTATAATTTAACTTTATGGCCTTGGGGAAGATGCCATATGATCGTTCGAAAATATAATCCTATGGCCTTAGATAGGTGCCAGTATAGGGTTTTGAAGATATGCACTCGGGATCTTACTTTAGATACTGCCAAGTATTTTGGAAATTGTAGCCCGTGGTCTTAGAAAGATACCACCGTAGGTTTTGAAAAAGATTTTGAAACTGTAGTCTTAGAAAGGTACTACTACATTTTTTTTGAAAATATATAAACCTGTAGTCTTAGAAAGGTACTACTCTAGGTTTTTGAATGCTTAACCTGCGGCCTTAGTGAGGTACCACTGTAGGTTTTTGGGAATTCTAGTCTGTGGTCTTGGAAAGATACTACTTGAACTTTTGGACACGTCAGCCTGTAGTCTTAGGAAGATGTTACCTCGGGCTCTTAAGAAGGTTAACCTGCGGCCTTAGGGAGGTGCCACTATAGGTTTTCGGAACTTGTAAATCCGTGGTCTTAGAAAGGTACTACTTTGGACTTCTGGAAATGCCGTTTTGTAGCCTTAGAAAGGTGATACCTTAGGGCTTTCTGAGGATTGCCTGGCTTGTAGTCTTAGAAAGGTACTACCTTGTGGCTTTCTAACCTGTGGTCTTCGGAAGGTGCCACTGTAGGTTTTTGGACAGAGATTT
>NMUG010002323.1:0-16173 GCA_002855965.1 Monotropa hypopitys | reverse complement strand
CGGTCGCGAGTAGCGAAGGGAGCCGCCGAAGGGTCGTTGTCCGGACGTTGACGGTCGACCATGGTACTGGGCCTTCGATCCGGACAGCCTTTGTGGCCGACGCCTTTCTGATTGGCTTTATATAAAGTTTTTCCTAAGGGCATAGGTCCGGTTACCACAAGGAGAATCATTTAATGATGCCCTAACACGAATTGATTATGATCCCCTTAACTCCTAAGCAAATATCTGCAAGTTCCTTCAAATTATTCTCTTTCTCTCTATCTCTCAAAGTAATCACCAAGAATGCAAAGATATTAGGGCTAAACAACCCCCACTAATCAATTTTTAAATCTAAAAGACTATTTTACACTTCATACTTTCATGCATTAACAAATAAGCCACTAACAATTACAATTTGACACCATCTACTTCAATAAACTTCCCAACTCTACCCCTACTAAGAACTATTCTTTCTCCAAGGCCTCAATTTCCACTTCTAATGTCATTTTTCATTTAATTTAATAATTAAATCAAATTTAAATGAGACATGTGTGACAAAGTTGGGAAATCGCAGATGTAGTTGTTAATGACACATCTAGTTGGTTGAGAACAACTATGTGGAATGGCACCACACTAATGAGGCGACTTGTTGTATAACAGATTTATTTTGTTCACATTCTAAGTTGGGGAAATTGTTATATGCTTTTCCACAAAAGTTGATAATGGATTGAACGTACAAGTCTAACATATATAAGTAATATTTGCTCCAGATTATCGATATTACATCCACAGATACGAATTCTCTCAGATGCCTTTTCTTTCATGGAATGTGAGAAGGAGTCTAGCTATAGATGGGTGTTAGAGAAATTGAAGGAAATGATGGATCTAAAGTCTCTTGCATTTGTGCTTGTAACTGATAGGTATTTGGATCTTATGAATACATTCATCGAGATATTTCCTTGTTGTGCGCATCTTTTATGTTGATGTCATATTGAAAGAAATGTCTTTACCAAGTGTATAAAGATGTTTGATGACAATAGGTGGGAGCCATTTTTGCACAGGTGGGGCCTTATAGGTTTGGAAACCAGTATTTCTGACTATGAGGGCCAGTTGGGTCTTATGGAATGCAATTTTTCATGTTTTATATAGTCTTTGAATACATCCAATGTTCTTGGTTGGAACCTTACAATGAGATATTTATAGGGACCTAGATCGGCCATGTCATGTACTTCGGCAGTGTCACTAGCAACAAGTAATTAATTGCATATGTATATTAATGTTGAGATTGGTAATGCACAATATTTTGGACTTACTGATGACATCGTATTTTTTGTCTGTAGGACGGAGAGTTCACATGCAAAATTGAAAAGACATGTTGCCTCGTCGCAAGACAATTTTGATAATGCCTCGCATAAAAGTGCACGCTTGGGTAAAGGCCCAATGTACTAAAATAAGAGCTTTTTTTAGAAGAGTCTTGATTGTTGGCAATACAACTTTAGGGGTACTCTCTTAAGAAGTTGAAACATTTTGTTTCTAAGCCCACCATGGGTCGTGTACTTGCAGCTTCTAAACAAGTTGAATTTGGCCCAATAGAAAACCATTATGTGTGACTGCTCTCTAAGACACATGCATGGTATACATTGTGCCTATGAGATTGCTCCGTATGTGTCCAACAATCTCCCACTACCTTTTTTGTCCATAAAAGACCATTGGAATAAACTAGATACAATTGCACCCCCAGAAGATACACCCCTCTTGCAATTATTGAAAGTCGGTGTAGATATTTTATTTATCCAATTTGAGGGAATGGATTATGTAGGAAAGATCCACTTGATAAATAAGGTTAAAGAGCTTATTCATCTAGTGTATATGTATGTATTGGAACCTTACACTAAGGCAAACGTAAGGGATCACATGGAGAATTCTAACCAAGAAAGTCAATGCATAGAGATCCTTCTGAGTTTGAGTATGTGGAGTCAGCTTTGAAAACTCAAAAGACAATTAAGGAGATACTGCACCGCAAACCTAACACTAAAGAGAACCCATGTCATTCCCATTTTGATTGATTTTACGGATGTTATAAGATCATGCATTGCTAGTGTTACAAATGTCTCCACAGATAGGAATTGCAGGTTTCGAGCTATATCACATTTTTTGGGATTGGGAGAGCATGGCTGGCATACAATACAAAGAGATTTGCTTTAGGAGTTGGATACATATTGTAATTAGTACAAGAAAGTATTTGTATAGGTTGTGAAGTCGAATGAGATAATATACAAGTCGTCGTATTTCGATGATAGTCCAATACAACCGAATAGATGGATGCCGATTTCGGGCATGTGACATCTTGTAGCCTCTGGTTATAACATGGTGCTTGTCTCCTTATCAATGTATCAATGTTTTACCTTCCTCTCCTTCTGCTCACTGTTCTTTCCATCTATGTCAAGAAGTCTCACTACTCTCGGATTCATTAGTGGTCCCTATTTTGTAGTGGTACATACTTATATTCTCTATTGATTTGTCCATTGTTGAGTTAAGTGGTATGTCAATAATTATTTCTACGTGTAGGTTATTCTGGATCCCCTTTATCCAATTCCACCCATAGCTTGTCGGGCTTCCATGTATTCATTTCCTATCACTTATGTATTCAAATTGTTAGATTTCCATATATTCATTTCCAACCAAAATGTTTTTGAGAAAATACCAATATGTATTCAAGAATCATGCATTATGTATTCAAGAAGATAATATGTGGGGAAATATAAGGAGAATAATTTTATATTCAAAGAAGAAATGAAATGAGATTATAATAAGTAAACCAAGCTTTCATGTATTCATATTATAATGTATTCACATCTATTGTTCATGTATATTGTATTTGAGGGTTTCATGTGTATTTCGGCACATGTTTGTATTTAAAGTCATGTATGTATTCCCCGTATTCATGGCATACCCGTGTGTGGATTATCGTTACTACACCATACATTACACACATATATAGTATTGGATAGAGACTATCTTAGTGAGCATGTGTAGCTCAGACAATCATTTTCTAGTTTTGTATTTCAGGTTGAGATTTGCACGACATCGATTAAGGAGATCATTGAAGAGAATATATTTATTCTTTCTAAAAGGATTTGATTATTCTTGTTATGTATTTTTGAAAGAGGAATGTAAATGTATTCAAACCAACTGTATTCAAGAAGATTTATATCTGTTGGATATTTTCTAGTGTTTTAAAGGAAATGGAATTCATATAGAGATTATGACATGGCACTTATAGGGATATTTATGTAGATTGGTGAGTGTATATTAGTATGAAAAATAGTTTAAAATTTGGGGTTGTGACAACTTAGTATCATAGCATGGTTTAGAATACCTAGGAAATATGGGGAGTCAAATCGTATCAATGGGTTCTGCATTTGCATTATATGAGACATGTATTGTGTGCTTTTATGCATGTCGTGTATCTCATTGCATTATAGAGTTGTGCATGTATTTTGGTTCCTACTCTCGTGTAGTTGAGTTCCTTCCTGTTATTGGAGTTTGTAAATCTTTGATGGCATTGTGGTAATATCTCACTGTTTACATCGAGATTACATTATGTATTCACTCTTGGGTTCATAACTCTCGTGTATTCGTTGTTTGAGTAACCTCCAATCACACCTGCCCTGAAAGGTAACCTTAATGACCCCGTCGACATATGATACAATAATAAACACCAACTAATCCACAACAGTAAATAAATCATTTAACATTTGATAACATAAAGCATCACCATTTATTAATTCTCAACTTTAAAGGTTAATACAACTGCTGAAAGTTCAAACTTCATAAACAAGTGATGAGTACGCAATGGAACTTATGTGGAATTACAAATCTCAAATAATCAAACAACTATGTGACATGGAAATCAACTATACAACTACATGCCTAACTAAAACATCTGATACCAACCTCCTATACCCAAATCTCTAAACCAATTCGACCCTAGAAGTGGATCCCAAGCTAATCCTGTAAACCTATAATCCACACCAGATTCCAAGAGAGTTAATCAAAGATATTTTATTTCAAAATAAATAAATATTATAAACAACTTGCTTAAAATTAACATAACTCATGTTGCAAAACATTATCAACGAAAACCATTATAGGTTGTATAATAGTATATCACCTCTATCTATATATAATGGGCACCATATCATATCATCATTCGTCTTGAAACCTATATAGTTCAAGGCATGACATGTCACCAAATATCACCTTTATTTATATATAATGAGCATTGTCCCATATCACTGTTTATCTTGAAGCCTATGTGGTTCAAGGCATGACATGTTGTAATGACCTAGAATTTCAAACATAATTTAAATGAAAATATGTTCTTATAAACAATGAAAATATTAGATTTATTCATGGAAAGTGAGTTTTCATGGTAATATATTAAGGGTGGGGTTTAATCAATATTAATTTAGTGGTTTGGAGTGATGAGAGTCTCCGATATTGAGTTGGTGTGATTTTGGGTTGTTCTGGCAAGGTGTCAAGGGATTTCTAAACCCGTTATGACCCCAACATATTCTGTAAATCAATATATATACTTCATCAAAGTTGTAGAGAATTCAATTATAGAAACAACGCAATTTGAATCGTCTCTATCGGAGTTCGGACGAAGAAGTTATGTTCAAAATACTTCCATCAACTTTAAAGTGTCAATTAGAGGTATCCGTAACCGGTTTCCCTTCCGTCTGTAACCGATATCCACCTCTCTGCAACCGGTTTCACATCTCCTCCACAACCGATTTCCATGCTTTAACCTTAAGGGAAGAGGGGTGAGCAGAGGCCTTTGTAACCAGTTGTCGTGCCTCCGTAACCGGTTTCCACCACCCCCATAACCGGTTACGGGTCTCTCGGGATGAATTTTTGGCAGACTAATTTAAGGAAATTTTTGTCATTTCCGGGAGAGTATATATGCACTTTTTTCATATAACAGGGTTCCCAGAACCCATTTTCAGCCTCCCCACTCCCTCTCTCCATCTGAAATCTTTCTATCTCTCCAATTCTCTCCCTTCTCTCTAAGGTCCTTGTAGATTCTTTGGGTTTGAAGATCATCTTATTCACAAACCTTGGAGAGGATGTCAAGAGCTTCGTATTGGTGTATCCCGTTCATGGTGTTGTGAAGAATCTCTCACCTAGGGATTTCGATATTGGGTGTTCTTGGTGGGTAAATCTCTCTCTCTCTCTCTCTCCTATCATGTATGTATGTGTGTGAGTTGTGTTTCCCTCTAGTGCATTTTTCCTCTAGACTTTCCTAGAGCTTTGTTGGCATGGGGTTGTATAGGATTGATTTGGTGATGGAAGAACCCTAGTCTTGTGCTTGTATGGGGTTTAGGAGGTGGTATCCTTGGCCGTCAAACTTATGAGGGCCAAGTGTTTGACAAAATGCTAGAATAAGTTTCGGAGATTGATATTGAGGTTGTAGGAATGTTGGAGAAATTGTGATATCCTTGGGTGGCCATGGAATTCAATGGCCACCATGTGTTTGATAAAATGCCCAAGTGGGTCATAGGCTTGCGTTGATGTCGTTTGAGATTCTAGGTGATCTTGGTAGCATGTGGACCGTTCATGTTCGATAACATTCCCAAATTGGGTCTTGAGTTCATCTAGGTTGTGTACGGTATCCCTAGGTGCATTGGAGTTGAATTGTGATATTGGGATGATCGTGGGATCCCTTCGAATCTCTTGGTATCATGAATTGATCGAGAGTCCTATTGTATATAATTATGTTGGCTTGTGGAAGGTGTTGAACTTGATGACTTACTCTCTTGATCTCGTCAAGGTTGAGTGTTGAAGGTAGAAACACATAATTTAATACAAAATGAAATATTTAATTATCTCCCTTGATCTTGTCAAGGTAGAGCTACTGTTTGAAGAAAGAAATAAATTGATGCAATATATCCAATAAATGTCAAATATGGAGGATGTGTCTTACGAGGATTACTCATATTCAACCTTGAATCTATCATTTTGATCCAAAATAATGAAAGTGGTAATTGAATTAACTTGTTGATCTATGAATTTGGGTTGAAGATATATTTCGGTATATTCGGGAATTTCGTTCCCTAGATGGATATACATCTACAACATTGCACAATGGGGGTCGACAGGAGCCCTCCCAATGAGTCGGGCAACTCTGAGGTGTACAGGTAGTTAGCTGGCAGGATTCTACTATAGTTCCGACCTAGGTCTATTGGATCACGGTTATTAATAATAAAATTTACTACTCCCTTGTTTCGCCAAGGTTGAGACGTGACCCTCTTATTTCGTCAAGGTGAGAATATAAGGTACAATAATAATAAAGAATAATTGGTTATCCCTTGTTTCGTCAAGGTGGATTCATTGACTCCATTATTTCGTCAAGGCTGAGAAAATTGGAAATCTTACCCCAGTCATTAAAATATCTCAAAGATATATGTGAACCAAATCTTTAACGATGTCTAGGGTTGGAAGAGAATTTGAGATGGGCTAGTAAGTGATGTCTTGGTGGTGTAGTGCTTGGGTCCCTCTAGTGGGTCTTTGGGTTTGTCCTAGTCTAGTTTTGAAGGTCAAGATCGTGTTTGAGTTCTAGTCCATTTCGATTAGGTCTTGGAGACTTTCATATTGCATTCATATGACTTTGAGGACTTGAGTTCATATTTGTTTCCAGTTTCACACTTGAGTCTGCTTTACCTTGAGGTCATGTTTGCATACTACTTACCTTGGGTCCTTTTACTATCCATGGACACACACACACACACACACTATATGCATGCTTGTTAGTAGTCAGGGGTTTTCGTACTGAGTGTGTGGATAGCTCAGACCCCCTTCCACTTTCCCCTAGTGTTCTGTATTGCAGGGATATGAGACTTGTTGATTGGAGTTTCTGGTCAGCTGCTGGATTTCCTTGGGAGCTTTGCCACTCCTATTGCCCCTTGTATTTTATTTTCAAGTACTATTGTATCAGTTGTAGTTGGCCATTATATTTAGTTCACTTCCGCACTTCTTATATCTTTGTACCTATTGTATATCTCTTTCTTGTATCATGTTGTCATGTAATGGTTATCTCAACTGATTTGTATCTGGATGACAAGTAGTTTATCCCATATTTACTGTTTTATCATTATTTCAAAAAAAATGGTTTGAAAATCCGGGACATGACACGTGTCGCAGAATATCACCTTTATCGAGGCTTTAAAAGCCACTAAAATTATCACCTTTTATAGATATTCATATTAATATCAAACATCATCACCATTTAAAGAATCAACAGGCAACTGAATTGTTTAACTACGTTATAATTCCTCAATAGTAAATAACATCTATTTACTTGAAATAAGATATGAAAGGAACAACTCGCAGTGGTCTTCAAATATGATTATATGACTAATCATTAGACACCTCGAACATGCCTTATTTATTACCTGAAATAGCAATACATCAATATCCGCCAACAATATACAATTATCCATGTTGTATGATTTGATTCGTATCAAAATATGTTATTTTCCATCATTTTTCTCTTTTTGGTATTTCATTGAACACGTGATATGCATATTCTATTTCATGCTTTCTTATTATTAAATCCATCTTTTATGTATTTATATTACATAATCAAACTTTGTCCTCTGTATACATAAACATCCCTTGTTATTTAAAATCAAACTCATTTTTAAGTTCACCCTTACTTGAAATTTCATGAAGACAATCTATATACGTGTAAAACATGTGTTTTATACCTTTAATTCAAGCAACTATAGTTTTAATTCTGAACTCTCGATAAACCCTAACTTAAATCATGTTGGATTTCCCAAAATTCCTAAGAAATACTTAGAAATCAGTTCCGTTTATATTTAGGAATCCAAAATTCTCACTTTTTTCTCTTTGATTTGATTTCCCTGAACCTTTATTCTCTAACTTTTCTCGCAAAATCATTTCTCTCTCTCTCTCTCTCTCTCTTAATTTCATCGATGAAAATTGAGTGATGAGAGCATTTGTGGGTGTTTTAAATTAACCCCATAATACATGTCACAGTTTTAAGTCATGACCGATTCCACTGACTGAACTAAACTCAGTGGTTATCGACAGAGGCGGATCTACATGTAGGGGGGGTAGGTGCCACACCCAACTTTCGGGATTTTTTTAGTTTAAGTGTAAAGAAAATTTTAATTAAATTTTTTTAGTTAAACAAGTTAGAAAAATTTAAGGGTGCCACACCCAGTTTTTTTTTCTGGGTCCGTCACTGCTTACCGATAACCTATAACATTGGGTTATCGATAACCCCATCTGCAGACTTCCATTTCTAGAAGTCTTGCATCTATTTCCTGAAATTATACATCTCCAACCTACGAAAAATTTCCGTCGATAACCCACAACCTGCGGTTATCGGTAACCAAGCTTTGATAACAAGTATTTCTAGAAATTATCTTCCTAATTACCGATAAACAATATAATACAAGTTGGTTCCATTTTCCCAGTGTCCCTAGTTACTGGTAACCCTATATATGTGATTATCGGTAACCACGGGTTACTACTCAGATCATCCAGAAATTCAACCTATCTCACTTCCAAACATTACCAATTTCATACTTACTTCCAGTAATTCACAATGCACTTCCATAAATCATATCATTTCCTCAACCAATTTCCAGAGTGCTCATATCTCACCCTTTTGTTCTTTATTTCTGGTAATTTGCACTCTATTTCCGATAGTTAGGGCATTAAAACTCTAAAATTTCAATATTAACACTTTCCAACTTTTCCAACTTTAATCAAACTCATTCTAACTTATTTCAATCTCTTCCAATACTTGAAAAATTAATCCTCACATTCATCATCATTTTTATCAACAATTTCATGCGATCATCTTGCATTTTATGCATTTAAAAATCCAAAACACTTCCAATTAACATTCACGTCATTCTAAATCATGTCAAACTATATTCTTCATCATTCAACCTTTAAAATCAACTCCAAACAATTCTAAGTTCTTCCAAATTCAACAATAATAATTTCCAATATTTATTTTCCTTCTTCAACATAACTTTAAACATCAAATTGATCTTACTCTCATAAAAATCATGCATATAATCTCCAAATTAATTTAATTATACATAAGGGAGAAATTAAGAGCAATTTGAGAGGCTCGAGTAGGTCATCATGACCATTTTGGAGTATGCAATCAAATTTCAAGATTTGTCTCGTTTCATACCAAATTTGGTGAGTTCGAAGGAGAGGAAGTGTCGACAATTTGAGAAGGGTCTTCATCCTTAGGTCAAGAAATTAGTGACGAGCCAAAAGATTTGAGATTTTGGTTGTATTTTCAAGTGTGCAAGGGTGAATGAGCCAAAGGAAGATTTGGTGGAACTCATGAAGTACGTAAAAGTGTGGGAGTTGTATTAGCAATCGATAGGCACTAGTTCATCATTCGATAATTTTGGGATAAGAGGAATAGAGACGGTTCAACATTTTTTCAAGGGAAACTAGGGTGAGAATTGCAATCAGTTGATAATGTGCAATGAGTTTTTCTCAAGGCCAAGTCATTTTCCATATGTGCATTCAGTTGGGGAATTACCATTCTGTTTGACCTTATAATAATAGTTTCGAGTATGTCCATTCGGGGAACATATTGAGAAATTGTCCCAATCAAAGAGGTGATCATAATGAGACATGACTTGTTCAATAATCTGGGCTGGGACAGGACTATGTCCAACATGAATACGTACACATTAAGTTATGAGCACATAACACTATGTGGGGTATTGGTGTGTCAGTGTGTGTAACACCCGTCCTGGATAAAATTATATTTTTATTTATTAAAAATATGTCCGAAAATATTTTATGAGATTAAGAAAATTTAATCGGCCAAGTTAGTATTTTTTTCGGATTTTTGGAAATTATTTAAGTGTTTGAATCATTTAAGCATAAATGATTTATACAATTGTAATTTTAATAAAAGGGGATGGCTTGTAAGGGATATTTAGAAGTTGAATGAAGGGTAATGTAGTAAAACTCCTTAAGACCTAATTAGGGCTATTTAAAAGTGTGCTTTAGTCTCATTAGGGTTAGTAAAAACATAAGGGTGGGCTATAGAGCGACTCTAGAGAGGATTAGAGAGAGAATGCTTGGGAAACTCTAAAAAATCTAGTCTTAGATCAAGGATTTTGGAGAGAAAGTCTCCATAAATGTTGTTCATCACTCATTCAAGGTAAACTCTATGTTTTTTATTTTTCAATTTCATGCTTATATAGCTCCAGATTAGTGATTTTCACTAATTACGATTAGTCACTGTTTAGTGATTTTTCTTTGAAAAATCTTGTGTTTGAATGATTAAAAATGGTTTTTTAAAACCTAATCTTGGAGTATGTGTTGTATATGGATGTGATCTACATCTTATAGTTTTGATTTTTTCTGTTTAGAGATCTTTAGATCGAATTTAAATGAGTTAGATTAAGAAATCCCGAATTTGATTAAGCAGTTTCTTAAGTTCTGTTGTCTGCTGTGCAGACCGGTATACCGGACGGTATACCGGGCGGCATGCCGGCTGCATACCGGCTTCGTACCGGGTCCATACCGGTTGCATACCGGTCAAGGCAAAATGTGAGAAATTAAATGGTTGCTTGGTATTCGAGTATTGGAATGAGTATGGATCTGAAATTGTATAGTTTTTGTATTTTTCGTGACCAGTACTTTGCATAATTAGGCATTATATTCATGCTTTGTGAAATATTTCGATTATGTTACTAATTTGTAACTTTGTTTTCAGGAGAGAATTCGAGGTGGTCCAATCCATACTCATCAAAGAAACCCGTCTAAAAGTTATTTGTGAGTGTGCTAGTTACTTTAAGTTCTATGGACTTTTCCTATTTCTTTATCCGTGGAGTTGCTGTGGATTTTTAAGTAGTTTTGGTTATATGCGTTTCTTATATATGTTGTGCTTGTTAGTAGATCTGATATTTGTTCTGCCTGTCCTTCTGTATATGGAACACCTAGAATCTTGCTAGGATTGTACGAGACACTTTCTGCGTTTCTGGAAATTTTGATAATCTGATATTTTTGCTAATCTGTTAAGTTTGGAAAATCTGATATTCTGGCACCTAAAAAGGTTAAATAGGGATTTTGTGTCCTGTTGCCTCATTGGCCAGTGGACGTGTTGTTCTGGGAATACAAATGCCATTCGCAAGTGGTACCCTTGCAAGAGAAGTATAGTCAAGGGGCTCGTGTGCCGTACACCTTGTATTGTGCTTCTGGAGTGTAGTCGAAGGGCCCGTGTGCCGTATACTTCGTATTACACTTCGTAGAAAAGTGAAACATAAAAGAAGATCTCTGTGGTTAATAAAATCTGTAGCAATGTGTGTGTGACGCCTAAGGACTCATGAAATTACCCTCTGTACGTAGATTACTTTTCTGTTGTGCCTTGATACGTTTCTGTGATAGACCTTCTGTTTTGCTATATTCAGCCTGTTTAGTATATTTCGTTGTTCTATTTCAGTTCTTTAATATCTGCATTTGTTTTCAGTTTATTTTTATTTGAAGTAGTACTTCTAGTAGCTAACACATTCTTGCACTTTGTATATGTATGGGCATTGGTCGAAGTGCAGATTCTGATTAGCTGAGCAGTCTGGTCCACTACTTTGGAGTTTAGTAGGAGGAGTTCTGTAGCTGCACAGTCTTTCCAGTTATTTTTTCTATTTTACCTTCAGTTGTTAGCAGAGTCTGTTCTATTGGATTATCTAGTTGGATTCTTCTGTTTGTTGAGACTTGGTCAGCATGTTTGCTGAGTTTTTTTTATTATCTGTCAGCCAGTACTTTGGATTTTCTGCAGTATTATTTAATTAATCATGCATTTTCATTTAGAATATTTAGTATATTCTGCCTATTTGTCTCTGTCTGTCTCTATCTGTCTCTGTCTGTTCTGTTTTAGTAACGTTGTCGGGTCCACTGAATCATTAAATTGGTTTAGCGGGATGGGGCGTTACAGCTTGGTATCAGAGCCTAGGTTTATAGATTCTCAGAGTATGGATGGATAGAGTTGAGAATTATGTACGACTAATGACTACCCCTAGGTCTGATTAGAAGATCGCCTAGCTAACGTATCTTCTGGTTAGAAGTTTGGGAGAATCTGCGGTAATATATGGTTACTCTTAGGGGTTCTGTAGAGTCGTAGTGGACCATAGGATGTTAGAGAGTCGCATGCATTCATGGACTAACGCTAACGTTTTGTTAACATTGTCTGTGATGGTTGTCTGTGTTGTATTAGCAGGATTATTAGCAATGGAAGAAGTGAAAAGGATCAATGCGGAAATGGTTGCTTATGTGGAACAGCAGGCAGTAGTTGGAGGAAATAAAAGACTTAGAAATTTTGACTTTGGATCGATGTAACAATTTGAAAGGCTATTTGCAGTGGCAACTAGAGGGCCTGATAGTTCTAGTGTTGCAAGAAAGTGGTTAAAGGGGTTAGACAAGAAGTATAAAGTGGCTTTTGCTAGAATTCGGCAGGGTAGTTCAACTGTGATGGAGTATAAAGAAAGATTTAAAGGTTTATCTCGTTATGAGGGGGAATTGGTGAATTCTGAGTATAAAAAGTGTGAACACTTCTGGACAGGATTGAGTCCTATTATAGAAACTAGAATAGAACTACATCGGGGATTAAAGTATGCTGAACTTGTGGAAATAGCTAGGAGGATAGAGGAAAATGTGAGGAATTTACCTGAATATCAAGAAAGTATTAGGAGAGAGGAGATCCAAAAACTACAAAAACTAAGGCATAGGCAAAAGAGAAAATTGGAGGTGAAAGTACGAATGGGAGACCAACAAGGGAGTGTAAAGCAAGAGAAATTAGTGAAGGAGGTACGACAAAAAGAGATCAATCGAACATTTTCAAGAGGATATCGCACAACAACAACGCCATCAGAGATAGTATCAGGTATTTGTACTGTTTTATTTCATTATTTACAATATCGTATTAGATTGTTAAAATAACTGATGAAATATGTTATGTCAATGAGAGGAGGTGTGCTTATGCATGCGAGTGACCTCGATTTCGAGGACGAAATCTTTTTTTAGTAGGGGAGAGTTGTAATGCCCGTCCCAGATAAACTTATATTTTTATTTATTAAAAATATGTCCAAAAATATTTTATGATATTAAAAAAATTTAATCGGCCAAGTTAGTAATTTTTCGGATTTTTGGAAATTATTTAAGTGTTTTAATCATTTAAGCATAAATGATTTATACAATTGTAATTTTAATAAAAAGGGGTGGCTTGTAAGGGATATTTAGGAGTTTAATGAAGGGTAATGTAGTAAAACTCCTTAAGACCTGATTATGGCTATTTAAAAGTGTGCTTTGGTCTCATTAGGGTTAGTAAAAACATAAGGGTGGCTATAGAGTGACTCTAGAGAGGATTAGAGAGAGAAGGATTGGGAATCTCTAAAAAATCTAGTCTTAGATCAAGGATTTTGGAGAGAAAGTCTCCATAAAAGTTGTTCATCACTCATTCAAGGTAAACTCTATGTTTTTGGTTTTTCAATTTCGTGCTTATTTAGCTCCAGATTAGTGGGTTTTTCACTAATTACGATTAGTCACTGTTTAGTGATTTTTATTTGAAAAATCTTGTGTTTGAATGATAAAAATGGTTTTTAGAACCTAATCTTAGAGTATGTGTTGTATATGGATGTGATCTACATCTTATAGTTTTGATTTTTTCTGTTTAGAGATCTTTAGATCGATTTTAAATGAGTTAGATTAAGAAATCTCGAATTTGATTAAGCAGTTTCTTAAGTTCTGTTATCTGCTGTGCAGACCGATATACCGGTCGGTATACCGGGCGGCATGCCGGCTTCGTACTGGTTGGTTATTTTGCTCCAAATCATGTATTTTCGATCTGTTTTCTTATGAATCTTGTAAATCATAATCAATAGAACATATTTTATGTGTAAAGATTCTGAAAATAACATTGTTAAGATAGTATAATCATCGTTGGAAAATATGCTTAAATCTGTAGAATCTGTTCTGTTTTTGGGGTAACCGGCATGCCGGCCGATGCACTGGGTCCATACCGGTTGCATACCGGTCAAGGTAAAAATATGAGAAATTAAATGGTTGCTTGGTATTCGAGTATTGGAACGAGTATGGATCTGAAATTGTATACTTTCTGTATTTTTCATGATCAGTACTTTGCATAATTAGGCATTATATTCATGCTTTGTGAAATATTTCGATTATGTTACTAATTTGTAACTTTGTTTTCAGGAGAGAATTCGAGGTGGTCCAATCCACCTCATCAAAGAAATTCATCTAAAAGTTATCTGTGAGTATGCTAGTTACATTAAGTTATGTGGACTTTTCTTATTTCTTTATCCGTGGAGTTGTTTTGGATTTTTAAGTAGTTTTGGTTATATACGTTTCTTATATCTGTTGTGCTTGTTGTTAGTAGATCTGATATCTGTTCTGCCTGTCCTTCTGTATATGGAATACTTAGAATCTTGCTAGGATTGTATGAGACACTTTCTATATTTCTGGAAATTCTGATAATCTGATATTTCTGCTAATCTGTTAAGTCTGGAAAATCTGATATTCTGGCACCTAAAAAGGATAAATAGGGATTTTGTGTCCTGTTGCCTCATTGGCCGATGGACGTGTTGTTCTGGGCATACAAATGCCATTCGCAAGTGGTACCCTTGCAAGAGAAGTATAGTCAAGGGGCTCGTGTGCCGTACACCTTGTATTGTGCTTCTGGAGTGTAGTCGAAGGGCCCGTGTGCCGTATACTTCGTATTACACTTCGTAGAAAAGTGAAACATAAAAGAAGATCTCTGTGGTTAATAAAATCTGTAGCAAGGTGTGTGATGCCTAGGACTCACGAAATTACCCTCTGTACTTAGATTACTTTTCTGTTGTGCCTTGATGCGTTTCTGTGATAGACCTTCTGTTTTGCTATATTCAGCCTGTTTAGTATATTTCGTTGTTCTGTTTCAGTTCTCTAATATCTGCATCTGTTTTCAGTTTATTTTTATTTGAAGCAGTACTTCTAGTAGCTAACACATTCCTGCACTTTGTATATGTATGGGCATTGGTCGAAGTGCAGATTCTGATTAGCTGAGCAGTCTGGTCCACTACTTTGGAGTTTAGTAGGAGGAGTTCTGTAGCTGCACAGTCTTTCCAGTTATTTTGTCTGTTTTACCTTCAGTTGTTAGCAGAGTCTGTTCTGTTAGATTATCTAGTTGGATACTTCTGTTTGTTGAGACTTATTCAGTAGGTTCGTTGAGTTTTTTTATTATCTGTCAGCCAGTACTTTGAATTTTCTGCAGTATTATTTAATTAATCATGCATTTTCATTTACAATATTTAGTATATTCTGCCTATTCTGTCTCTGTCTGTCTCTCTCTTTTCTGTTTTAGTAACGTTGCTGGGTCTGCTGAATCATTAAATTGGTTTAGCGGGATGGGGCATTACAGTGTGTGCCTTATCAGATCAGCATATCTGTATCGTATCAGGGCATATCCCCTTATTTTCTATGAATGGTTATTGAATTGTGGATTTGTGAATCTTTGAGCGAGGGGGTGTCTCACTTGTTAGAGGGAATAGTGTTTGCATATCCTTGGTTTTGCATGATTTGAGAATGTATCTTGCTATATATTATGTGAGTTGCAATGGTAGTGTAGTGGTTTTGGGGACTTATAAATGTTTTGGTTATTCGTGATGTATTCGTATATTGTATTTTTGTATCTAATGATGTGGAAAATTTTGAGGATGAAATTCCTTTGAGGGGGAAGGATGTAACAACATGAAATTTTAGATATATTCTCGAAATATTTTTATCTATTTCGATTTCCATTTTAATAAAATATGTTGGTGGAGGATGGGATTTAATTGAGAATCATTGTTTTTGGCCATATTTGTTGGGGTTTAGAATTTGAGATTGATTTGATTATGTCTTTGATGTTTGATATGATGTTGGAAGTCCTGAGGGTTGGATTTTGTGTCAAGAGGTCATTTGTACCGATGTGGGTTGGTTTTATACTAGTACAATGAGCCATTGTTGATTTAATATTTCTACCTAAAAGTATTAGTATCGGTACGTGTACTTCTTGTACCAGTACTTATGGGTTCTAGTACCTCATGTACTGATATTGAACCCTTCGGATGGGTTGTTAGATTG
>NMUG010002322.1:0-16177 GCA_002855965.1 Monotropa hypopitys | reverse complement strand
TGTTAGTTTTGTTAGTTCATTTGGGGTTTATGTGATTTAGGTCATAAGTTTGTATTTGTGCCTAATTCGTTTGTTCGAGGAACCTTTTGTCCTCTGACTAACTGAAATTTTGGCTTTGTGTTGATTTCTGCTTTTAGTACTACTATCTAAGAAATCCCGTCTTTGAAAGAACTTGCTAATGCCATAATCATGCATGAGTATCCCCTTTCAGTTGTGGACCATGTTGGATTTAGGAGGTATTCAAATGTACTTCAAGCTTTGTTAAAGGTGTTATGTAGGAACAATAAAGAGTGACATATTCAAGATTTATGAATATGAGAAGGGGAAGACATTGCGTTTGGTGGTGGACAATGCTAGTAGATTGACTATCACAATTGATATGTGTATTTCTAGTAATCAGAAGAAAAAATTTCACTTCATTGATGATTCTTGGATTTTTTTATAAAGTCGCATTTTGAGGTATATCGAACTTATATCATTTATATTTATGTCATACACGCACTACCATTTTTTTCACACCTTATCTTTTTTTACAATTTATCAATGTTTTATGTTAGAAGGGTGAACCCGGCGTAGCGGTAAAGATACCCCATTGTGGCCTGCAGGTCATGTGTTCGATTCACAGAAACAACCTCTCTGCTTACAGGGGTAAGGCTGCGTATATCAACCCTTCCCCAGACCCCGCATATGCGGGAGCTTCGTGCACTAGATCGCCTTTTTTATCAATATTTTATGTTAGGTTTATCTATATGCCATGTTCACACACAAAAGAAGTTCTATGTGAGCATTTGTTAGAGTGTTTGTTGGATTGGAACCTTGATAGCAAGATTTCTTGCATAACTGTTGCTAATTGCTTTACTAATGATGCCATGGTTTGACTTTTGGAGGACAAACTTGATACTAGTTTGCTTATGTTGGGTGGGGATTTGCTTCATATGTGTTGTGCACACATTTGCAATCTAATTGTGAAAGATTGGTTGGATGTTATAAAGGCGTGTATTGAGAAAATTCGAGATAGTGTCGCTTATTGGACATCAGCACCTAGAAGGGAGCAAAAGTTTGAAGAAACAACCAACCAATTGAATATAGTCTCTTCAAAGAAATTAGGACTTGGCTGTGCAACTAGGTGGAATTTAACTTTTTTGATGCTTCAAACAACTCTAGTCTATAAGGAAGTTTTTGTTCGCTTAAGTATGCTAGACAATCAATATCAATCGTTACCAAGTAAAGAGGAGTGAGCATTTGCTAAAGATGTTTGTGAGAAGTGGAGATTTTTTAAAGTGCCTGAACTATTTTTTGGAACTAAGTACCCCACTACCAATCATTGTTTTTCGAATATATGTGAAATTAGACTTGCATTGAGAGGTCGGCTTCGTGATACCAATTTGGTGATTAGGGAAATGGCCAAAAGAATGGTGGATAAATTTGATAAGTATTGGTCTACCATACATGGTGTTGTGGGAGTTTCTGCTGTATTTGATCCTAGGTACGAAGTGGAGGTATTGGACTTTTACTTCAACAAGTTTTTTTGTGGAAGGGTAAGGAAGAAACTGAAAAGTTAAATCACCGTGTTATAAGTTAATAAAGGAATACGAAAATTCAATTCCAATGACAGAAGGTATTTGACGAATCTTCTTCCCCTGCAAGTATTGATGTTGATGCATTATCAGAGTATGATATGTATATCCTTACGAAGAAAAGTAAGAATGTCGACAAGAGAAAAGAGGAGTTGGATCATTATTTGAAAGAGGACACCTTACCAAGAACTGTGAGATTTCATGTATTAAACTGGTGGAAATCAAATGAACCCAAATATCCCATTTTCGCTCGAGTGGCTAAGGCTGTGTTAGCTATTCCGGTATCCACTGTTGCTTCCGAGTCTGCATTTAGTGCGAGTGGTAGGTTTGTGAGTCCATACCGTAGTGGACTTCATCCCGATACAATGGAAACATTGATGTGCGCTCAAAGTTGGTTGTAGGCTAATGAAATGAAATGTAATCAATTAATTTATTTTTTTAATTTAGTAAAAACAAATCAATGCTTATGAATTTGTTATTTCATTTCTAACACGTGAATCATCATTGGGTTATGCTACTATATATGATGTTGAATCGAATGGTTTGTGCTTGACTCGTGAGGTAATTGGCGTGTACTTAAAATAATATTATGCTTCTTTTAGTCTTTACTAACTATTTTTTGTTTCAATGAAACATATGTGATTTCAATACTGGAAGGCATAGAAGATGTTAGAATGAGTTTTATTTATGAGATTGATGTAATTTTACCTTGGAAGGCTATAAGGCATATAAGGCATATAAGTTTACATTACAGACTATGTTTGCATTTAATGTAACAGACTGTGTTTGCATTTAATGAAACATTTAATGACGATTGAAGAATGAAACACTAGAAGCTATAAGTTTTTTTAGATACTATCTTATGACTTTTGTTTCTGAATGATCTTTTGTCAAGTTTATGCTTGCAACTCTTTATAACTGTGAAGCTTGTAACAGTGAGCCCCAACACAAAAATCCTGCATGTTTTTGCAGCTAATTGAAAACAGTTTTTAGAAGTTTGGTTCGGGTAACCGTATGATTCAGTTATAGCGGTTTGGTTCGGTTAAAAACCCAAAAATATGTAATTTCGGTTCAGTTAGAAATAAAAAACCGTGAGGTTCGGTTCTGGGACTTCTTTCCCCCATTCGGTTTTTGGTAGGGTAAAAAATTCGGTTTTCGGTTTTCCTCAAAACCGGACCGATTGTTATCCCTACTTGGAAGTTGGTTTGGGGGCTTGGAGATGGTTCTAGGATACCATGGAAGGTCCCGTAAGGGTCTGGAGAGTCCTAGTCTAGCTTGGAGAATCCCAGAAAGGTCTGGAATATTCAAGAGAATCCTAGATGCGCTGGAGGATTTCGAAAGAGTTCGGAATATTGGAGAAGAAGATGGATTCCAAAGGAGTAGGGAAGTGTATGGATCATTCTAGAGTAGTGTAGGACTTCTACTTTGTATAATAGATTGTGTGGAATATTCTAGGACTTAGTAGAATGTTGTAGAACTCTAGATTGTTCTTAATAGTTTCTTGGAGACCTATAGATAGGTGGATGAGCTCATTTGTGCATCCATTTTGGAGAGAGTCATCCAATTGGTAGCCATCTAAGGAGAGATCTTGAGAAAGCAAGTGTGGGGGTGAGCACTTGTGTAAGAGTCGTGTATACTTGATCATTGTATTCATCGAGTGTAAAGAGTTCTTTTCTTGCCTACTTGTGAGCGTGTCTCACTTGTATGCTTGGTGTGAATTAGCTTTTTGGGAAGGCTGGCTTAGGTAATTGTGGGGATAAGCATGAAAGTCTTGGGTCATGACATTAGGCATGCTTTCTACTTATTGCCAGTTAGTTTTAAGTTGGATGCATTAAAAATCACTAGTTTGGTTGTTTGTGGGTATGAATCCATAACATGTAAGAAATTTTTAAAAAATAAGTTTGTCATATCCCAACCATATGTAAATCTTGATTTCTCGGCATTTGTGATATTCCATCTCCATATTTTTGTTTGTATCCGCAGTCCGCATTGGTGTCACTGCTTCTTAGCATGAATGCCGTATTTCCTATCACGATGTCTTGAAGTGGTCACCGTCAAAACCTTTGTCATAACAAACTCTTCTTCAAAGCTGATAACAAGCTGTTCCAGGGATTCATTTAAAAAAATTCTTACATAGTCATTACATTGTTTTGTCCCAACTTGGGCATTTGAGCTGCAGCCTGCAGATATTGATCCATCTTTCTGAATCATTGTTTTATCTCTCATAGGGCTTCCCTTTAGCTAAACTGGAACATGATCCCATTTATGCGGATAAACAAATTCTCTGTTCTATTATATAATTTCGCCCAGTTTTGCTAATTCCTTTCAAGGTTATTTTCTTCGCAGCCCTTGGAGGATATGATCGTGGGTTGTATGTTGAGCAATGGGTCCCATTTGTTAAGGTTGGTTTTGATAATGTTCCATTATCTTAGTACTATTTGTTGTTTGATCTCTACATCTACTTTTTATCCGTAAAAACTTGCATTTGTTGTCTATTTGGCATGTGTGTTTTGTGAACTCCTAACTTGAGTTATATTTTCCAAGGTAAGACACGAGCTCACACGCTCCAAACAAGCCTCAATCGTAGTAGTTCCTTTGGAAGGAAGCTTGGAAAGTTTGAATATCGCTAGGGTTTTCAAGTGTTTTAAAAACTCATATTTTATGTTTGCGACCAAGTAACTAATGAATTTCATGCATTTGGGATGCTCTATGATTTATTCGCATGGCAACGTTTGACTCACAATTCGTGCTTGAGAAGTGAAACAGTGATCGCCTTTATCAAGAATTTGACTGTTGAAGTTATGGAATAGAATATGCTTGTGTAAGCCAAGAGTGTTAACTTAGATACTTAGTGCTTTTGACACAATGTTCACTCAGTATCACAAGAAAGGCGTCATTGGGGTCACATGTCTCGTGTGGCAGGGATAGATAAATTTTGCATTTGATCATTGGAGCTGCTAAGGACAGTCTTGCATAAGTGTTGCAGACTTCGGTGGGTGGCGATTGCGTTTGCGTTCAATAGGAGAAACTGGGTTCATTGAGCATTCTATATTTGTCTAAAAGGTTCTATCCTGTTCTCTTTACTTCGTTGGTCGGTTTTTTTGAGGATTTTGAAACTTTTTTGGGGGAATCGTGCATCCCAGTAGAGATATGGGTGGACACTTTTGCTTTTTGTATGCCGTGTGTGCAGAATTGTCTTCCCATTTTTTGTGACTCTTTTCTAATCACGTATTTGCTTCGGAATGCATCTGGTGTTGCATATTGTTTGTCTTTTTCTTACTTACCTTTTGTTTCTGAATTGGACTTGGTTATCAAGAATGACTCTACATTTCTTGATTCTAATATATCTAGGAAGAGCTAAATAGAACTTTTTTTTGGCATGACTGGGTCATTTGAATCTGGAAATTCAAGTTCATAGTGGTTTGAAATCTGATCAATGAAAGGGAAAACCTACATTGCAGGAAGTCATGGAACAGAAAGCTATAGAATTGAACCCTGCTAAAAAATGCTTTATTTCTGTCCTAGTTGATCCTGATTTGACATGAAAAATATTTTGATTTTTTCCAATAACCAAGCCCTAGTCTGTCAAGGTAATAACGAGTAGTCATCGACACTTCCATGAAAGGGTTGAAAGGATGGGACCTAGGAAGCACGGATACTTTGAAAGTAGTCACGTATCCGTATCCGATACTCCTAGGATACCGATACTCGCCCGATACTCGCCCGATACGTATCGGATACTCCTATTAAGTATCCTGTATTTAAAATTATTGGTTTTATTTTCGGATACGCGGGCGATACGCGGGGATACACCTAAGATACGTTTAGGATACAACGGGGGTTAAATTGAATTTTTTAACAAATTACAAAAGCTTACAAGGGGGAAACTGTAATTAAAATTAATACAAAGTATTATTTCCCGAAATATTCTACATAGCAGCAATCGACTGAATGAAATCCTACCTCTCCTGCAGTGATCGACTCCTGCAATTAACACATAGTAAATGCTTGCTACTAGACTACTGCTATTACCAATTCAATTTTTGTTTTTATGCCCACTACAATAGTAATAATTATAAAAAATATATATTTTTACAGACGTATCCTTGCCGTATCCGTATCCTACTTTTCTAGGTTTTTCCGTATCGCCGTATCCGTACCGTGTCGTATCGGATACCCGTATCCATATCCGTGCTTCCTTGGATGGGACCCGTTATGGAGATTACAGTGCATTACAACTGGGTTGTTTTATTCTTCTTTGAATGAGAACTTAAATCTAAATCTTAATAGTGTGGCGATACATTTATGAAAAACTTGTAAGCCGAGCACGCCCACTGGAACTGTAGATAGACTAGTTATATCAAATCCACAAAGGAATCATTACCGCGAGTGTAGATGGGGGAAGTCATAAGCGCCTATGACGTAAAACCAATTTTTGACGGGATGGGATAAACATATGGTAGAATGTTAACCAGAAAATACGAACTTCATCGGAGTGCATCCATTTTCTCAGACACTATGGGGATGGTGACAAGAGATATCTTCTTACATCATAAAAGGGGCTAGAATTGAAAATATCATTGTTCTAAAAGGCCCGCCTAGGTGCTAGGCGGTAGTGGTCCGCCTAAGTGCTGCCTAGGTGCTAGGCGGTAGTGGTCCGACGCGACTAAAAAGAAATATTTTATATTTGATAACCAAATCAAACCAAATAGAGTCTTAAGTCACAAATATTATATATTTGATGTTATAGAAAAGTTTAATGCATTATTCATTGTTGTATTAAGTAAATATTAATTCTCTTAATAAATAAATAACCGTCTAGCCCCCGACTAGATCTCCGCCTAGGCTCCTATGCGATAGGCCTCCCTCGACCGCCCGCCTAGCACCTTTTAGAACATTGGGAAATATTGTTGTTGCCAGTGCATGAGTTCCTATAGGAAATTCCTAACCTTTTAGTATGGTTTTTGAACTATTGTTTTGCGTAATTGGAAATAACCAATTAGGTTTACTGTGAAACCTTGAAATTGATCACTAGTCCAATTTGATTACCTCTACAGTATAGACCTCAACAAAAAATGAAAAGTAATGACAGCTAGAGATTAAGTAGGCCCTAATATGAAATTCTTAACTCTAGAGATATACCACTATGGAGAAGAGAGAATTGTCTCGAACACGCAAAATCAGAATCGCCCCTTCTTTCAAAGAAAGGAGTAAGGGTAATCATATTTCAGGTGATGGTCAGAGACAAGTTGAAAGCTAAGCAGTGATAATTCTAATATTTTCTTTGGGAAAATTAGAGATGTCTTCTACGTTACCAGTACTATGTGTATGTATTGGCACGATTTCATAGTCATTTGGTCTGGATGCTACATGAGGAACATAAGCCAGATGGGGTAAGACTTAGGATGTAAAGGATCATAACATGAATGATTCAACACATTTTGGATTCCTACATATCCACTAGGGGTATAAATTCAGCCCAGTGGCCTGAAGCCCGCCCGAGACCGTTAGAATTTAGCCCGTCCCGAGCCCAATTTTAGCCCGCCCTGAGTCCTACCCTATCTCTATGGGCAGGGCTTGGACCAGAGGTTTTGAAGCCCGAGTATGGCCCGAAATATGACCCACTGGGAAGCCCGATTACCCTACCCGAAGCCCAGAAATATAACCTATGAAAACCCGATGTACAATGTATAATTTCTCCATCTGTCGGGGATACGTCCGAATCTTGAATGATCACCATTTCAGACCTACAAATAAAATGGTCAAGACACTCACGAGTCACGACACGATGACAAGAGATGCCAATATTAATGAGCAAACGAAAATTCAAAGTGACAGGGAAGGTAATAACTATGAGTGATACACAAGAGTTATCGAACTCTTTTGATTAATTCATAATAACGTTACCATGCAAATTTTTCTATTGCAAATGAATTTATATAAATATTGAGATGGTTTATGCAAATGATTGCCGGACTTGTAAGTGATGGTTCAATTAGGATGTACTCGACCGGTAGGAATGTAATTCTTACCACTATCTTGTTAATTATTATTATTTTTGCAATATATTACCACATGATTTGCGGAAAGTACTTTTATTCAACATTTTCTAAAAAGGCTTTAGAGCCTACCCCGAGCCTACCCCCGAGCCTTAAGCCCGAAAATGTTAGGGTCATCAAAATGGTAATAGTTCTTCCTTTCAATTTCCCTTCAATTCTCATGGTCCTAAATGAATTACTACCATAAGAGCATGCATAGAGATTAGGACCTCTTCCCTATCTTCTTCCAACATTTCTGGAGAATCTGGAACATTTTCCTCTTGTTCATCATCCGCTATTATTAGATACAATTGTCTCTTTTGGCATCTATCCCCCTTTATGTATTTTTCGTCAGAATTAAAGTATATGCCCTTTTCCTTTCTTTCTTTCTTTCAATTCTTTATGAGTAAGTTTTTTGATGTGAAACTGGTTGATGTTGGAATGACTGGTTGTATTGGGTGCAGGAATTTTGGCATTTTGGGAAAAAGATCTAAGGTTAGACTTTACCCCTACAACTGGAACAGGTTTTGGAAGTGTCAAATTTGGGGATGCACCCCAATTGTTTGTTGTTTTGCCCCAAAGTCCAGACCTCCTTTCCATAGCTTCAATGCCCTCTTCTTGAAGTCGATCCAACTCAATAGCCTGTGAAATGTTCACTGGTCGAAACATTTGAACCACAGCCCTGATGTCCTCTCTCAAGCCACTCCAAAAACAGCTTACAAAGAATTCTTGGGTTAGGCCACTTGTTCGATTTGCCAACTCCTCAAACCTCTCTTGATACATCTTGACAGTAGAAGTTTGCGTGAGTTTAGTTAACTCCCCAATAGCATCTTCAAACACATGTGGACCAAAACGTGTAGTTAATCCAAAACAAACCCTTTTTAATCTATTTCAGTTTGTACCTTCTCAAACCATTGATACCACTGAATGGTTTCTCGTCAAGCTGCATAACTGCCAATCTTACCTTTTGTGTTTCCTCAATCTGATTGAATTCAAAGAACCGTTCGCATTTATAAACCCAACTCGATGTATCTTCCCCTTGAAACTTTGGAAAGTCGATCTTGGCGTATCTGGTGTGGATCGAATTGGAAGATTGCGACCCTCCTAGGTGCGAATTAGAATGCTGGTCTCTTTCTTCTACCCGGTGATTGGAAGCTCTTGCAACAATGTGATCATATTTCATACTCATAGCTATGATCAACTCTTTGAGTTCTTTAATTAAAGCGTCTGTAATTTCCTCGTTTCTTCGCTGTTCTTGAGATCGTGTGTCCATGGCGTCATTTATTGTTTCCAAGGATCGAATGCTTTGATACCACTGATACAATTTACCGGAAAAGCGAACTCGATTTTCCGGAAATTGGTAGTCTTCTCCGGAAATTGCACTACCCTTCTACCGGAAATGCAAGATTGTTCTCTGGAAAACGTTTATGAGAATAAAAAGAAGAAAAAAATGTGACCATTAATTGGATGAAATTGATTACAAAATGTTGAGAGCTCTCGTCTCAACAAAAATGGAAACTCTCGTTCAAAAAAAACTATGTTTGACAATTCATAACCTCCTTCCTCTCAACGTCCACTACTTAACCCCATTTCCTAACTAACTTTACCTCCAAAGACACGAAAAGTAGTAGTTAATTTACAAAACAGATTTGTAACGGAATTAACAGAAAAATAAACTTCTGCTGTAACTTTGATGACGTGTCAGCTGAGAATTTGTTGGTTATTAACATATTGCTTTCATCTTTTTTTGTGAAGAACACTGTTCAGTAATGAACAGAATATCCAACACGTGTTTATCTTGAAGTATGTACGACGGAGGTAAAGCTCACAGGCTTGTTATGCTTGGTAAATTAAAAGAACACAATTTCATGACTCCTGTTTTGCAACCTGTAGTTTTTGAGTTTTCCCATGGTAAAAAAGGTAGCCGATGGCATGCTGTCAATTTTCAGAACTTTAGACAGTTGAATTCGTGTAGCAGTTATGCTTTAATTAAATGCAATATTTTGCTTCTTGCTCTTAATCTTTTCCTCTTGGGATTTCTTTATGATGGTTCCATATCTTCCACATTTTCATGTCTTATTTTTACGGCATGTTACAAGGCTGTAGAATCACTAATTAAAAATGTTTATTTGTTTTTGTTTAGGAGCTAGCTGTAATCGTCGCCAGAGGACACAATAATTCTATTCTATGTTATCCTGTTGTTGAAACCATTCACAGGTGCATATTTCAGCTTCACTAGTTTACATAGCCAGATTGTTGTTGCGAGTGTCATTTTCTTATTCGAACCTCTGGTGGCACATTGTTTGTGACCTCTCTAATTTGTAGGGCTACAAACGAATCGAGTCTAGTCGAACTTTAGTATGTTCAGCTTTGTTTGTTACATTTTTGATGAATTTAAATTCGAACTCGAGACCAAAAAGATTTACCATGCTGAGCTCGAGCGAAGTTGACCTAGGTTTGAGTCGAACTCGAGTTTGTTCACGAACCTTAACGAGCCAAAAATATCATACATTTATGTTCGACTTATGAGTCTAGACGGCAAATACTTAGAGACACTAATTGAGAGAATACTTGACTTGGACCAAAATTTTGGACAAACTTCATCTCACTTTTTCTTTTGAATGTATACTTCGAAAAAAGGTTCAATAATTTATTTATATACCCCAAAGTAGATATCTATGAATAGATCTATAAAAATATTATTTACATTTTAACGCAAGTTCACAGGTCTAATCGAGTTGAATACCATCAGGCTCAGATTCAGCTCATTTATTCAACAAGCCTGAAACTATGACTTGAGTTGAGTTCGTTTACAAGCGAATCGAATTTGAACGAGCTCTTACCGAATCGAGTTTCAATTAGTTTGCGAAGATCTCAATTCATTTGCATCCCTACTGATTAGTGAATATAATACGTATACATGTGGATTTTTATGTTTTGACAGGGAAAACATTTGTCACATCGTTAAAGCACCCGCTAATGTGCCATTGAAGGTCAGGAAACTTGCTACTGAGGTCGCCTATAAAGCAGTTAGTTCCTTAGAGGGTGCTGGTGTTTTTGCAGTGGAGTTGTTCTTGACAGAGGATGGTCAGGTTGTGTCATATTGTTTCAACCGTTTGTGCAATTTTTGTTGGACTTATCTGTTTTGCGATGTTATGTTTAAATCTGAGCAATTCACTTGTGTGCAGATTTTGCTAAACGAAGTAGCTCCTAGACCTCACAATAGTGGGCACCATACAATTGAATCTTGCTTCACTTCACAATATGAGCAGCATTTGCGGGCAGTTGTTGGCCTTCAACTAGGTGATCCATTGATGAAAACTCAAGCTGCCATTATGTACAACATACTGGGTGAAGATGAGGTGAAATACATTTGCGTAATAAGTTTCCACATTTTATAGTTGATAATACAAATCTGTCTATTGAAGTTTAGTTTTAAGAAACAATTACCTTATAACTGGAAGCTGTATTAAGAAGAGACTAGTATTAACTGCTAGATGATAATCATAAAATATGATATACATGCATCAATGATCAAATATCTAGTAAATTAGGCACAAAAGGAACAATATGATGCATATATAGTTTGTGGAAATTGAATGGATTCACAATGGTCGAGTCGAAGGTAGTCTTCCAAGTTGTTTAGTCGTGTGGACCGGAGAAGATTGGCTTTTCAAAGTACATTTGTTTTAGCATTGGAAGGAATGAACAGGAAAAATTATGACTGGAATGATGTGGAAGTGAGAAGTGGTATAATAACAATGGCTTATAAGGTATGATTATTTTGACACGAAGCATTCTGTTCAAAAGATAAATGTTTTTTTTGATATCTAATTGTCGCCACCCAGCCCTTTTGGGTCTGAGAGAGTAATCTGGGCTTCCTGTGTAAACCTCCAGTGGCTCTGCAAGACTCAAACTTTTTTGGGTCCTTAAACACACAGCTAAAGTGTTTACTAGTCGAGTTACAAAGTAATTTGTAGGATACTTTGCTTAAGTTCTCGTTTGTTGTTTTAGGCAATTTTGAATGCGAATATTGAATTTTTACGTTCTTTTGGAACTAGTGTCTATGCTATATCACGTCTCATATTTGAATCTTATAGTTATCTTCCTCTAATCTCTCTGTTCTTGCTGCTGGAAATCCTCTAAGAAGGAAGACTATTGTTAGAATTTGAAATATCATCAAATTTGGGCATCTTGTTGTGCCACTAATGGCAATGATAGCGGCACAGTTGGGGTAACCTTTGGTGGTGTTCAAACATGAGAGCGAGCGAGAGATCTGGTGGTGACGGTGCAAGGGGAGGAGTTGGCTAAGTTGAGGGAGGTTGCAAGGATGGTGGGGGCGGTAGTTCCGGGTGCTAGAGATAGCGGAAGGCCATGACTGGGTAGGTTTGGGGTTGGGCTTTAGAGAGTGAAAGATGGTAGATTGGGGATAAAGGGGCATGTACTGAGTAAATGTGGAAACAAAATCTAAAGATGTGTGCAGTGAGATAGAACATGTGATAAAATAGGCCTCTTTAGGCTTTCTCACAACATACTGAGAAAAGTTTAGGTCAGCACCACTGTTAGTCATTTATCACATTGTACCGTCTGCTTTTTTCACTTTACCTTCTGGTTTTTATTTCTGCTTCATATCAAGTTACCTATTTTGTCTGGGAAAACATGTTTGCATCAGTACACTTGGCCATGTTTGCATCGTTTCTGCTTTTATTTTGTACTTCTCGATATGTAGCAATTAACAGAGTTGATGCATTACTGGTTATCATGCCCCCAGGGTGAACCAGGTTTTCTTCTGGCTCATCAGCTTATTGGAAGGGCATTAAATACTTCTGGGGCGACTGTTCATTGGTATGATAAGCCAGGTTAGAATGTGTAGAACTATTAAGGTTGCCTTCATCATGCTGGTTGGTCCACTCCTCTGCCAATAGTATCTTGCTTTTTCTAATGATATTGCAGAAATGAGAAAGCAACGAAAGATGGGTCATATCACTATAGTTGGCCCTTCTATGGCTATTGTGGAAGCACGACTGAGATTAGTGCTTGACAGAGAATTATTGGATGGGCACATTGCAGGTCTGTTTGGATGATTTTTTGGCAGTGATTCTAGAGTCAGATTAGCATAATCTGCATGTCGTTTGGCACAATTATAATCCAAACCAAACAAGCCTTTAGTACTAATCAATTGGGATCCACTTGCATGAATTTATCTTTTACATAGAGTTTGTCAAGAGCATCATGGTCGGTGATATGAAAATGAAAAAGACCCAGGTCTCTTCTAATTCGAGCTTCTAAATTCACTTTTGGTTTTCTTCTCCCTTAGTACTACCATCTACTGAAATTAGGTCACTCCTCCTAACTACCACATCATCTGATCTATAACAGACACGTCCAAATTACCTTAATCCATTTTCTCTAATATTGTCTTCTATTGGTGCTATATTTAACATTCCACAAATATTTTTGTTTTCAACTCTCTTAGAGTCTTACCGCACATCTACCTCAGTATTTTAATGTCGTCTACACTTGAATGTGTTTTTTCAGTGGCCCAACACTTTGTTACATATAACATGACTAGCCTTATAGTAGCACAATAGAATTTTCTTTTTTAACTTTTTGGGTATCCTGCTGTCGCACGACACTCCGAGACACTCCTCCACTTTATTCATCCAACTTGTATTCTATGTGTTACATCTCCCGTAATCTAAACATACTAATAATTGATCCAAGGTATTTAAAGCGATCACTTATTGGTAATTCCTTATTTTAGAAGGTTATTTGTCAACACTAACACTTTGGGTGTGACTAAACTTGCATTCTATGTACTTTTTACTCCTACTGATCCTAAAACTTTGACCCTAAAGTTTCTATACAGGTTTCCAGTTTAACATTAACACCATTTGGCAGTTTCATCTACTAGGACAATATCATTCGCAAATATCATACATCATGTAGTCAATTCATCCATAATTAAGGCAAAGAGGTGAGGGCTCAAAATGCATCTTTGATACATGCCTATTGTGATTGGAATTCGCTCGTTTCTCCTATTGGGGATCTAATGGTAGTGGTCGCACCTTCATATATATTCTTAACCACATCAATATACCTTTTTGTCATTCTTTTTTTCTCCAAGACCCGCTATATAATGTCTCTAGGCACCTTATCGTATACTTTTTTAAGATGGGTAGCTGCATTGTCCACTACTTATGCCTGTAACGACAATTCTAGAAATGGTATTGTAGAAACGTGACGAGTCACATTTCAAATTTATCTTCTAAAAACCTATCTTTCGACTATAAGAAATCAATTGTGTTTTTTTATCAGAAATTTTATATATCGAAGCCATACAACACTTACATGGAGATTTCATTACAAAATTGGTAAGCACCATAACTATCTAAAATTAGAGGTGAGCATCAAGCTCAGTTAGCACGTACTTATTGGCGTGTTTGATATGATTACAAGATAATATGCACATTTTTACCAAAATGAAGAAAAATAACAAAGCAGCTATTCCTTCTTACTTTATTCTCGATTATCTGACTTCATGAATCTTTATGCTGCAATGTTTGGTTTCATGCTGTGCTCTGTTATTTTCTTGACAGTGACACCATGTGTTGGAATCATCATGGGTTCTGATTCAGATCTTCCGGTCATGAAGGATGCAGCAAAGATTTTGAATATGTTTGATGTGCCTAATGAGGTCACATTTTCATACATTTTAGCTTACGTTTAGATTTGTTTTTTTTTAATTACATCTATGTTGCTTATGAGTGACAGTTGTATTGGTGGATTGCGTTATGCAGGTGAGAATAGTCTCAGCACATCGGACCCCTGATATCATGTTTTCTTATGCATCATCTGCTGTGGAGCGAGGGATTCAGGTTATCATTGCCGGTGCTGGTGGTGCTGCCCACTTGCCAGGTTATTAATATGCATGAGTTATATGTTAATTTACAATTCATTGAATGCCAGATGAGCATTGACATGCTGTTTCACCTTGTTTTAGGCATGGTAGCTGCTCTAACACCCTTACCTGTTATTGGTGTTCCTGTACGCGCCTCATCATTAGATGGACTTGATTCGCTCTTGTCAATTGTGCAGGTATATTTTATCCCAACTTTTCTGCTGTAGGTTATGTAATGTAATGTTGGGAGAATGTTGTGAATTTGCGCTAGACATAGGTCATTTCTTGAAGTGGAGGGCTAAAGCTGATATCTTCATTTCATTGACTTGATACTATTGGGAGAAAGGGTTGTAACTACTGAGCATATAAATTTTTCCAATTGTCTACAGATACAAAGTTTCCTTGCCTTTAAGGGAAGTGTGATCTGATTATGTCATACTCATAGTTGTAAAAGGCGCGCCTAGGCGCGCGCCTAGGCACAAGGCGCGGCGGGGTGCAGGACTGGGGCCTCGGGAGGGCTGAGGCGCATCCCCTTCAAAGAGGCGTGGCTGAGGTGCGAGGCGCACACCTTATTCCTTTTTACGGGAAACCCTATTTTTTGAAGCACTGTTCTCCCTCTCGGCTCCTCCCTTCCTCTCGCCTGCTCTCCCTCTCAGCTCTTGTTAGGATTTTAGACAACCCACAATGCCGTGCGGATCTTGGAAACAATGAATCACAGAAATTGCAAAACAAAGTAATGATGCGTAATGGAAAAACGAAAAAGGACGAAACACAAGATATACGTGGAAACCTCAATGCGAGGAAAAACCACGGGAGCCACACCAATCCACTATGAAATCAATCAACAAGAGTACTCCGTATCCCGTGGGGGCTCCCGCCCCTACACCCCCGGTGTAAAACAATGCTGAAGGTTGTCTACACTCCAACAGCTCCTCCCTCTCGCCTGCTCTCCCTCTCGGCTCCTCCTCCCTCTCCCATTCTCGCCTGCTTCTTCCTCTCTATCTCAGCTGTTCTCTCTCTCTCGTTCTTCTCCCTGTGTTCAAATACAGTAATAAAGTTTTTGGCAGTAGTATCGTAGTTATAAGACCGAGAGCAATTTTTTAGAAATAATGCAATTGTAAAAAACTACGACAGAAAACACTGTAGTAGTTGCATTTGACATTTTGTTTATTGTTTTGGTCCATTTGCACCTCGTTGCGCCTCGCGCCCCAAATAACTATGGTCGTACTCTCTTTTCTCTTGAATGTTCAACTTGAATAGCATGACCGATTGATTGGGTGTGGAGATTTGGAAGGTTATAATTATTGACTACAACCACATGCCATGATTATGCGACATGCAATACCTAATTCTTATCTTGCTTTCTCATTCATATCTCCATTGTCATTCTCACATGTAGTCCAATTGGTGTCATACTAATATTTTCTCCAATTCGATACCTGAGTTTGTCGGGTCAGTATTAGTGCTAGTTTTTTCACCCCAAACATTAAATGCACATCCCTACATAGAGCGGTGTTGTTTTCAATACGCAGATGCCAAGGGGAGTTCCAGTTGCTACAGTAGCAATAAACAATGCCACAAATGCAGGTTTGTTGGCAATAAGAATGTTGGGGGTTGGTGACGCTGATCTACAAGCAAGGTTGGTCTCTCTCTCTCTCTCC
>NMUG010002321.1:0-16179 GCA_002855965.1 Monotropa hypopitys | reverse complement strand
TGAAGAATCAAACATTATCTCTTGATGTAAACTATGATTCAATATTCAAGAAGATGTGTGTTCAAGACTATCAATAAGTTAAGAACCCAAGACAATTTAAACACAAGAGTATGAGTCTAATATGTAAATCATAATGCCAAAGTAGAATTTATTTACTCAAGAGAAGCACAATCATGGCATATGATTTAGTGTATTCATTTCTCAAAACGTGTAAATAGGAGAAGACGTCCTATTTCTTTAACATTGAGTTCTAGGATGAACATTAATCACAAAATCATCAATAATGATCAATCAATGGTGTATAAAACTTTTAATCCCTTTTTCAAGCATGTTATGTCAAAATAAGATCATATGAGGGATATAGAAGTTTAAGTTTGGAGAATACAAGTTTGCTAGGGTTTTCTGTCAAAATTTACAAAGGCCGGTATGCCGCCCGGTATACCGGCTGCATACCGGCTGCATATCGGTGGTGCAGAAACTTGACAGACAACAGAGAAGACAGTCCTAAAACAAGTGATAATGCCATATTTCGATATATATTTCATACAACCTGTTTTAACTCAGAATATAACATCTAATATTAATTGAAATTTGCTCATAAGATTTTTCAATTATATTGCACAAGTATGTGATGATTTTGAAGATAATTTGATACTTGAATTATCTAGTTTTCCAAGTCAAGTTCTAGAGTTTTAATCGATGAATACAAGTATGTATAAGGTGCATAGCACATCAACCATATATTATAAGCAACTCAAACACATATTTAGCAAGGATAAGTCAAAACATAAGTTTTAGAGCATGGTTTCAAAGTAAACAAACAAGCTTGTCAAGTCTATACATACTTGGACTTTCCAATCAAAACAAAAACAAACACAACAATCAAAAGTCTAAAATTAAATGATAAAAGAGTGAAATCTAGTTCTCGGCACCTCCACCATCAACGTGGCCACTTCCATCAACATCTTTACTATCATTGCCATCAACGTCCCTTTCTTGAGATTGATCACGAAACACGGGAGCTTGTTGAAATTGGTTGTACGGGGTATACTCGGAGTATTGTTGCCCGTAAAAGTTTTGAAACCACTGTTGTTGGTCAATAATATGTTGTTGTTGATCGGACATGAAGTCAACGCGATGGGTTAGGTGTGAGATGGTCGAGTCAGTTCTTTGGGTGAAGGAGTCAAAGTCGGAAAGGAATTTGGTTTGATTGGTGGTAAGTGAGGCAAGTTGGCTAATACCACATTTATAAAATCTTGAGACATGGTAGGTGGTTGTGAGCTTTGCCCAACTTCAAGTGGAGTATCACTAGGAGGAGGAGGAATGTCGGAAGTAGTACCGGTGGTGGTGCTCCTAGTTTCTCTTAGCTTAGGAAAGGACATAGGAGATTTATCCAATGAGTCCATGACTTGACCTCTAATGTTCACTTGAAAATGTTGGAAGATTTTGGTGAGAATGGTTCCAAAAGGTAGGGCTTTTTGCCAATCATTGAGAACGGAAGCCATTTCACGCATAATGATGTAACCCAAGTCAATTTTGATGCCTTGCAATAGGCAATACATGACATATACTTGCATGGGTGAGATGGCGTCATAATGTCCAGCCTTAGGAATGATATTTTTATAAATGAAAGCATGCATGAATTTTACTTCATGAGTAAGCTCATTCCTATTAATCCCTCCGGGGATGGTCCTTTCTCAAGTGACGGTTTGGAGTAGGGGAGTTAGGTTTTCAAAGGAATCTTGAAGATCTTGGTCATTGGTGAGATATACATATGTGACTCCCCTATCATGACCAAGAATTTCCGCCAAGGTATGGACAATGAGGGTGATGGATTTGCCTTTAACAAGGACTTCAAAGTGTATTCATACTCATTACTATCAATATACAGATTACAGTAGAAGTACCTAACTAGCTTTTTGAAGATGGTGGTAGGAATATCTAGGGCATTCTTCCATCCAATGGCCTCCATAAGGTCAATCAAGTGACGCCTAGACTCGGGAGAAGGAATTACCTTTCGCCCGGTAATAATGGGTTTTGTGGAGAAAGACTCCCATTGAGAGGATGACCCAAAATTGCGAAATCGAGACACGTCATACATAGGAGCTTGGCTTGATTCTCCTTGGGTACCCTTGATCTTCTTAGACTTTCATTTATATATTGACATTTTTGAGAAATTTAGAATTTTGGACTAGGGTTAGGATTTTCTGATTTTTCTGAAAATTGGAAACTTGGAGCGGATGAATATCCAAATCCTTGAAGTATGATGAAGAGTGGATATAATTAGGATGATTTTGATGTTTAGGGCAAGATATTTGAAGGTTGGAGGAGGATTTGGCAAGGAGAGGTGAAGAGGATAAGAAGGGTTTCGAACCAAAGTCGTAGGGGAGAGAGATGAAATGAAGAAATCTGGGCCAAAAATCGATTTTAAAAGTTTTTCCCAAATTTTTGTACAGACCGGTATGCCACTCGGTATACCGGCCGGTATACTGGCTGCATACCAGTGCCATACCGGTTAGGCCAAAAACTGCAGTCTGCAATAATTTTGAAAATCTTGGCAAGAATCGCTTATATAGAACTTTATATAACTCAAATTAAAAATCTATTTTTAACCAATATAATACATATATTATTCATCAAAAATATCATACAAATAATCATATTCAACATACCTAGGTATGGAATATTATTGAAAATGTTTTAGTACTTTAGAAATGGGTATATTTGGCATGTAACAACTTAGGTAGCCAATTCTTCATTCAAGCTCAAAACTAACCAAACTAAATTATAGAGAGTAACATAATAACATTTCAAGGATGCTCATATTCAATAGTTATCAAGAATATTATGTTTTGATATCATTGGAAGCATATTTAGGGAGAGTTAACATGCTTGACACTTTGAAAACAAGTCAACATGCTAACTTCCCATATATTCATGTAATACTTAAACCAAGCATCAAAAACATCTTACAATCAATATACAAACTTGATCAAGCTCTTAAGATTATATTATGATAACTCTAATTCAAGTTTGGGAGCAAGATATGAGAAGAGCATAAGACTAGAAATAAGTCTATATGCTATATTTTCATATAGCTATACAAACACTCATTTAAGCACATAAACTAACTAAAGATAGTCATATAAACTTGTTCAAGAGATAGACATGAAGTTCAAACAAGTTTAAAGCCAATATAGCATGGCATACAATAAAGACTACACAAAGGCAATATGCATGCCAATATATAATAAAGGCAATGCCAATCCAACAAGTATAATCCAATAAATATACAAGAATCATCTAGGCATGAAAACAAGTGTGTAGGCATGCCAAGAGTCATCATTGTGCACATTAAGTATACATGGCATATGACATGAAAAAATAACAAGAAGCACGCATATGCCAAGAAATAGTTCCTAAACTACATCAAGAGAATTTAACTTGAAAGCGCATCCTAAACTACTAAGTCAAAAGGGAGTTCAAGATTTAGGTACCCAAGTTGCCTTGGGTCTATCAACGTGATATTTCTCATGAACTACCCTATCGATTTTTCTAACTCAAATTTATTTAGCTTTAAGAGTGTGGGTATGATGAGATTTCCTTATAGGGCAAATACTAGAAGTGTGGCCTAGTTTGCTACAATAGTGACATGCAAACCTAGGTGTGTCTCTAGCATTACTACATTTAAGCATATGGATCTCATCATTTAATTTCTTTTCATTTTCTTCAAACAAAGACAATTTCTCATCATAGGAAACTTTTATAATATCTATTTCCTTTTCTAGTGATTCTTTTTCCTTCAAGACATCCTCAAATTCATTAAATATCTCTAAGGAAAAAGATTTTAACTTTTGATACTTACAAGTGAGTTTGTAAAATTCTTCCATTAGCACATTAAACTCAACTTGCAATTTATCACTATAAGTAGAAGAAGTATAGTGTACCTCAATGCTTTTAGCCATGAGGCATTTATCCATAGAAGCATCTTCTTCTTTATTCTCCATTAAGCCTTCTTTATCTTCCTCGATCCAAGTATTGTCTAATCCTTTATTTGAACCTTCAAACAAAAGAACTAAACATCTCCAAAGATCATTAGCACAATCAAAGGAAGTGAATTTTCTAGAGATGTCAATATGCAAAACACTAAGAATCAAATTAGTGGCTTTAGCATTTAAATCATATTTTAGAGCATCTTGGACATCCCAATCCGAAAATGATTTAATCCTAGAAATACCATCTATATCTATCCTAGGCAAGTATCCATTTTCTATGATCATCCAAAGATCATAGTCCATGGATTGGACAAAGATACGCATCCTATTTTTCCAAGATGTGAAGTTGGAACCATGAAAAATAGGAGGTGTAGATATAGAGGAACCATAAAGAAAATTGGTTGCCATTGTGGATCTTAACTCTAGACGGTTAAGTCAAGAATATGATCACAAACAAAATATGACCAAAAGCAATTGGTGAGACAATGAAGTGATCAAAGATAGAGCAACTGCTCTGATACCAATTGTAGGTCCCTATGTAGTCGATGCAATAGACAACCAAGAGGCGGGTGAATTGGTTTATTAAGTAAAATACCCAATTAAAAATTTCTTTCCAACTTAAGACAATTTAAGGCAAATTAATGCGGAAGACTTAACTATTCGAAGTGTGATGAATATCACAAGTTCAAATATCAATTTAATTAAAGCACCAAATGAATCCCTTTCGTTACACCTCAGGTTCTTGGGGAACTAGTCCCAAGAGGTCGAAGTTTCCGGTTTTCAAATGCTTCTAAGTAACTAGATTAATAAAGAGACTTGGATCTTTGAATTCCAAGCACTTTGAATAGTAGAGTGAAAATGATTTAATTGCACAAATGTAAGGGTAAATAAAAATGAAGAAGTAAAGGCAAGTGACACAGTGATTTATAGTGGTTCGGTTATGGATTGTCCAAGTCCCTAACTTTACATCCACTTCTCTAACCAATAAGTAAAAGTTCTACTAATTTTTACCTTTACAACTTTCGGGTAGTTGTCAAACCCTTACAAATGGTGAGCAATTTCTCAAGGCTTTTCAAACCTTCTTTGAGCTTCTTCCCAAGGCGGCTCCTGCGTTCTTGATGAGCTACTTCAATGGAGTCTCCCTCCTTTTTTTGTCGTTGAGCTTCTTCTCAAGGCGGATCCCACCTTCTTTGCAAGCTTCAAGTCACCACAAGGCTTGAACTTGACTTCAATGATTTGTTCTTCAAATGAGTTATTGCAAGCTTGAATCTTCAAGTCTTGACTTCAATGGTAAGCTCCAAGGATCAAGAAGTATATGTGGAAGACAACCCCTTCCACAAGGTAACAATGAAGCTCTAGGCTCAAAATGAATATAACAAAGAAGATTATGAGCTCTCTCTAATTTGATACAACTGTAGGAATATGATCTCTCTTCTAAAATAATAATTACAAGTGTAGAGTTTGGAGAAGAGGAGACATGAGAGTATTATAGAGAGATTTAGAGAGAAAAAATGAGTTATAATCAATGACAAAGCTTGGGCATCATCTCTCTGGGTTTCTAGGACCCCAAGAGTCCAATATATAAGCCACAATCCAAAACTAGCCGTTTATGACCGTTTGGAGTCATTGTTGTAATTAAATTGTTCTTAAAATTTGAAATCAGCATTTTTAACAAAGGCCGGTAGGGGGCCGGTACACAACCGGTATTCCGGCCGGCATACCGGCCGGTGTGCCGGTCAGTACAAATTTCAGACCTTTGAAAGAACAAAACCTTCTGCTCAAAATGGACCAAATCTGGTATAGAACCGATGTGACGGCCGGCATACCGGGCAGTATGCCGGTTTCCATACCGGTTACTGAAAATTGAAAATCTTTGAATTTTAAGGCCATGGGACTTAAGTGGGGCCAGAATAATTTTATTTTTGATCTTTATATATATTATATAAGTTCCATAAAAATGATTTGTGATCATAGAAAATGTAGGATCTTTATAATATATAATTTGTTAGATTTAAAGTCCTTATAAAAATTTTTAAACATTGAAAGAGAATTTAAGGAACTTTAAATTAATTTCAAATAGTCCAAAGAGAATTAAAAAGATCTTAATCATTAAGAGCAATCTCTAGGACTTTGGCATAAAATTGATTTGAGAAATAAGCACATAATTACAATTCCTTGATATAAAAGAGATTTAAACATTTAAGCTTAAATTCAAGGAGTTTTAAAATCATTTTATAATTACTATATTTGTGTAAATAATGCACCATCAAAACATAGGGCCAACAGTCCGCTTTGGCCGCCAAGGCTCAGTGGACTTGTGAGACCCGTATCGCATATTAGGGTCATAAATAATAATTAATGAGGATTAAGGATAATTAAAAATATTATCAAATGGAAATAAAGTAATCAAAATAAATTATAGAGCTTAAGAAAATAATTTAAGGATTTGTGGGAATTTTGTGGAATGTTTGTGGATTTTTAGAAGTAGTTGAAGATGAAATAATCTAAATTGAGGGTTTTAAATAAATCATGGGGTCTATGTGTAAGGTTATAAAGTAAAAAGTAGATTTTGTAGTTTGAGTAGAAAAGTTGGAATTGGAAACTAAAGTGTCGAGCTCCTCTGGAATGAAGCTATCAAAGAGATACAAACATGTATCTATAGTGGAGTCGTGGCTTTGTATTGTAGGAACCTAATTGCATGGGGTGATCTGTTGTGGTTTGGAATATAGCAGGTGTATCTAGATGCTAGGTGTCAAAGCAAATACATATTGATAAAATGTAGTAGCAAAATGTAATCAGAATATCAGCGTGAGGGAGAAATTGTGCAAGTGAGGGAATTAAATTGTTAGTGTGCAAGAGAGAGATGGGTGTTGTGTTCATGCGTGTGAAAAATTGATGTTCAGGAAAAGAAGAAAGATCGAGAGAAAGCGATTAGCTGAGGGTTGAGTTACAAAGAAGATGAACAGTGGCTTTGGGACATAGAAGAACCCAAGTGCGGCATGAGCTTCAAAAATGTATTCGGTCCAATTGAGGTAAGAAATCAAAAATCCATTTAAACAGCTTTGTTCTAATTTAGTTGCAGAAAATGTGTTCCAAATTTGAGGAAATTCAGATTTGAATTGATAGGTTTTTGGATCAAAATCAATTTTTGGAAGAAAACCCAGATTCTGCAATTTTTCGCAGACTGGCCCAGGGTCCAGTCGATGCACCGGATCCACCAGTGTATCTGCCGGTGTATACGTCGGTGTGTTGCAGTTTTGAATAGAAAGTTCTAAAAATGGTTTTTATGGCTCGGGTCTTGTTCTTAAGTACTGGGAATTATTTTAAGAAGGTTTCAAAAGCAGTTCAGAATATATAAATGCATTTGAATTGGTTCAAAAATTAGTTTAAGGTTCAAAATGAAGTTAAGAAGTTAGAAACCATGTAAATAATCGATTCTTATAATAGTTCAATGGTTATATATAGGTGTTGAGAAGCAGCCATCGGGTTTGATTCATCGTAAGGGCAAGGAGATCATTCGGTAAATCATCGTTTAAGAGGTGAATATTCTATAGATTTGTATAATTTATATAGGTTAATACTTTTCATATTATAAAATGTGTATTTTTGAATGATTTGGGAAAATAAGACAATCCTATGAATGACATGATGATTTTAAGAAAAGAATGCTTAATGGAAAGGTGTGAAATATCTTAAAGTGTTGATTTGAAAGGATAAATGATTTTAGAAAGAAACGATGGAGTTATTAATGTATAAAGTATTTTTGGTAAAGTAATGTTTTAAGGAAATGGAAATGCTTTGGAAAAAGGTTTGATGTAAAATAGAATGATAAATGTGTATATTCAGAGAAGAGAAAGAGAATTGTTTTGGAAAGAAAGTGTGGAAAAGAGAAGGATTTTGGAGGAGATAAAGAAAATATTCATAAACATTGATGTTGCTATCATAGCCTTGTAGCCTAGCCTCAAGGCTAATGTAGGGGTGTGCCTAGTCCCAAGGAAAATGTAGGGATGTTGCGCCTAGCTCCAAGGCAAATGTAGGAGCGATTGTGCTTGGCACACAACTTGTATGTGCAATTGATCCAGAAAATGGAAGTAATGAAAGGCTAAAACAGAATTTAGCTTAACCCACCCAAGCGCAAGTGGACTAACCTATTTGTTTGTCGCTCAAGCATAATAAAAACTGGTAAGACCAGGTCATTCTCCACAGGGACTTCGGTTTGGATTGAGTTCAATTGATTTTAGTGTTTATTAGATTAACTAGGAAGTGAAATGGTGGAGTGAAGTGATGTGGTGGAGATGGAAAAATCAGAAAACAAAAGAATATTAATCTAATGTAAGAGAATAAATGGAATCAAATCCTTGGTTATCAAAGAAATCCAATGATTCAATCCTCAATCTCTCAATTATCAATTACATAGAAAATAACCACCTAACATTAGGTTAAATTCCGGAAGATATTCTGATGAAACCCAGATTAAATACTCAGAAGACAACCACCTAACATTAGGTTGCCCTCCGGAGGATATTATGAGAAAATTCAATTAAACTAAAAAGGAGATTTCAATGGAATTAGATCTATTGATCAAAATCGATTCAACAAGACCAAGGCATGATCTAAGCATTAGATATGCCAATACTTAAGTTGTCTATAACTAATCAAAGATACCCTCACCTCAAGTTGATTCCAAATGTATAGATCTAAGACCAATTCATCTCAATCATTGAATTTCTAAATTCGATTGAGAGAGTGGAGAATTAGATCACTAGGTTCCTTCAATTCCCTTAGATTCAATCCCTTAAACTAGGGAATACATGAATCAAAAGAAAACAGGGAATGAAATGGAACAATGAAATTAATTATAAAAACTAGTGAAATTAATGAGAATAAGAAAGAGAGAAAGAAGAACAACTATATACTAAACTTAGAATTGAAAACTAGAATTGAAATTAACTACTGAATTGAAGAAGAACAAGAGAATTGCAGAAAATAAAACTACAAAGCCGAAAATACAACTATGGGATGTCTAACCTCAAGCCTCCTTTACAAAATACATAAGCCCTCTTATTTATAGACTATCCCTAGGGCTCTAGAAGGAATTCCCCCAAAGTTTGGGAGAAAAAATTAAAAAAATAATATAAAAAATCATTACATAACAGGTGGACACAAATGGGCACACTTCAGATTTTTCCCAAAAATTAACCCTTGTATTTCCGGAAATTGAGACCTGTATTCCCGGTAATTGGAGGTGCTGGCCGGGAATAGGACCTGTATTACCGGGAATAGGACCTGTATTACCGGTAATAGGAGCTTCTGGTCCTTTTTTGCTTATTCTTTTGTTCTTGCATTCCCGGAAATTGGAGCTTGCATTGCCGGGACTTAGAGGTGCTGTTTGAGGGAATTCAACTTCTCTTTTTCACCGTTTGTTCTTCAAAATCTCATTCTCCTTGCTTCCACTTTTCCATATGACCTACAAATAACTTAAATGCCAAGGACTACAATGCCATGCTATTTTAGCTTATTTTATCATGAAGAACTCAAATAGATATAAACATGAAAATCATCCAAAATGACAAGCTTTTAACAATGAAAACTCACAAAAGTAAAGGAGAATGAAGGCATTGATTTGCACTTTTGAGTGCCAATCACACCCCCCAACTTAAGCTTTGCTAGTCCCTAGCAAATGAAGAATTATAAACAACACTAAAAAGTTCATGCCAAATATCTCATCAACACAAATTTTCAATTAAGAATCCAAGGAAGACATGGCAAACTTTCAAAAGTGTAATTTCTTCACAAAAGCATGCAATGATCAGATCTCAAAATTAGGCACCAACTCCTTTTTCACTCTTCTAAGTTTCAACTTCAATTCTCTCATAGATGGTCACTCACAAAGAAAATTTGCTCAAGTAAAAGTAGTAGAGAAACCATCCCACAAGAAACAATCATAAGAATCCAAGAATGCCAACACAATTTTATGTATAAGTATGTGGCCAAAACAGTGAAAGATCAAATGGAATTCAAAAATCATGCAAAACAATCCTAAGTACCCTGATTATTGTAAACATCTCAAGAATCATGCGGGTCTTTTTGGCTTGTAATATAAATAGAGTGAAGGAAAGTATATGGAAAACAGCAAATTTTTAGCTTGGTTTCCTACCCTAGCTGTTTTCATCAAAACTCATGTAAAGTTTGAACAAGAATATCACTCACAAAAAAAGAATTCAATCAAGGACACACAGATTTTATCATGGTGAGTGTGTTTAAATAAGGCAAAGTTCAATGGATTTTCCTCCCTTCTTCCCTTAGCAACAGAAGTACCTGGACAGATTTTTTTTCATAGGAACAACCCCCACTCCTTGTTCTTTTCTTATTTTGATTTTCTTTTCTTTCCAGCAGCTTAATTTCTCCTTGAAATCATGTTTTGATATTCATTGTACCAGAATGTATCCCCAGCATATCCCAATTTTTTATGGCAGCATTGAGACTCTTCAGGAGTAAAGAAAACATAAGATAATAGACTCTTGAGAATAAGTTTCGAGGGAAGTTGCTGGGATTTAGAAATTAGCTGTGGATTCCCGATAGAAGAGGAGGGGTTTCCCGGTATAAGATAGTTCTGCAACACTCTACTGCTCATTGTTTAGCTCCAGCCTTCAGATTTCTGGGAGAACATGATACCAACTCTCGGTAATGCAGCTTTGAAAACTCATCTGACTTCATTTGATCTCTATTTTCCCGGTAGATGGTGACTGTTTTTACGGGAAATGAACTTTGCAACCTCTTTTAATCTTCAGCAGACTCATCAATTCCCGGTATTTGGGCTTGGAACTTCCGGGAAGTCAGGAGTTAAATTCAAAGAACTAAAGCCTTGTTTATTTTCAGAAAATGGGAGTGAAATGACAGAGAAAATCAAAAACATAAGTTTTGATTGAAAACCACTCAACAAGAAAGTATGACTCCAATTTGTCCCCCTAAGTTTAATCAAAGAAAGACAACTATAAGGCTCAAAATGGGTCAAATGTTGATAAGAATTTGTGGGTTTATTAAACAAAAAATGCATCGAATCCTTTTCCTAAAATATCTACCAGCTAGGCACTAAATCAAGTTAAGCATGAGTGTTCAAATAAAGTCTCCAACAAAGAAAGATAGGCCCCAAAAGAATAATTATGTGGTATTTAAGTCTCCACTTGGTGAGTTAAAATTCAATGGTGCACAAGTTAGGTTCAATGATCATAGCATGCAAAAGTGGAGAGACACACACACACATGATACTAAGCCATCTCAAACTTGAATTCTCTACCAAAAACAAGTGTGCAACAAGAATGATTAAGCATGAACTCCTAAGTGTTGAAATTAATTCCACAAAAATTTTTAAAAAATTTCAAAAATCAAAACAAAAACTATGTACAAACTAAAACTAGAAATAAAATGGCTTCAATGCCTCACTTCCCAACTTGAAATGAGCATTGTCCTCAATGCTTAAAGCAAGGAGACAAAATCAAAACAAGTTAAGAAGAAAGAACATTCACAAGAATAAAAGGAAGAATAACTTAAAAGAAAATAAAAGAAATCTGTACACCATCAATGGTATATACAATGAAAGAATGATTCCTAGCATTTTATATAGACAATGGAGCGTAACTAGGAATCCAAAAGAAAGGCAAAAAGATGCCAAGCTTGTCAACATAAACTGAATATGTCCAGCCCACAAGAATAGGTACTTGGAATAGATTTTGGCTCTAGGACATTTCAGAAATCTCCTATTAACAACATCACTAACACCCAAAAGATCCTTACATGGAACACTAATGTTGTAAACGTGGCATACCATATAACCCAAAAATGGATTAGTGATCAAGGAGTTAAGAAGAACATGGGGTGAAGGTATGTTTTCATTCAAAATCACTACAGGTTCAGGACATACATCCCACATGACTGGTTCATTAACACAGATGGGAATTTTTAATTCATGGGCTTTGTCAAAAATTTTCAAGTCATGTGGAAATTCAATGGGGTCCTCTAAAATATTTTGAGGTTCAGCTGAGAAGTGTTCTTCCCACAATTCTTCTACTGTTGTGGTCAAATTAGCCACTTGTGATTTCATCTCTCCTAGGTCTTGTTGCACTTCATGCATAAATTTAATTAACATTTCTTCCAAATTTGGGCTAATGGTGAAAGAATGGTCATCATGGGAGTCCTCTAGAACTTGGTTATCATAAAAATTAGGCTCAAAATAAGGATAACATGGGTAGGGAGCCATTTTTTCATGAGAAACATAACCTTGTTCATTCAAAATATCATGATAAGCATAAGGAACATTCCATGATGGTTGAGAAGTTGAAGCCCAAGAATGTAAAAATTTATCCATCAAATTTGGAAAGAAAATTGTATTCTACAAGACAAAAGAGAGTAGAATTAGAGCTCAATCATATCACAACAGTAGGAAAATCCTTTGTAATTAACACTTGTGTTCCCAATACAAGGATCAGCTCAAACCTTAAAATGAAGCACACTCTGCAGGTGATATATTAACACACCAATTCCAAGTAATACAAGAGTGTATTCCTGGAATTGAGTGATCTACTTTGAGAAACAAGAATGAACAGAGGTAGAGAAAGAGCACTCGGTTGTATTCTCGGTAATACAAGAATGTGTTTCCGGTAATACAAGGTGCTGTAAAAAAAAATGTAACTCTGTTTTCAGCTTTTTAGGCTCTGTTTTTTTTTCTGGTTTTATGTTTTCTGATTTTTTTGGATTTTCAGTTTATAAACTCAAAATTGGTACACTAAACTCAATAAAACTCAATACAAGACACCAAAATCCCCGGCAACGGCGCAAAAAATGCTTGGCACACAACTTGTATGTGCAATTGATCCAGAAAATGGAAGCAACGAAAGGCTAAAACAGAATTTAGCTTAACCCACCCAATCGCAAGTGGACTAACCTATTTGTTTGTCGCTCAAGCATAATAAAAATTGGTAAGACCAGGTCATTCTCCACAGGGACTTCGGTTTGGATTGAGTTCAATTGATTTTAGTGTTTATTAGATTAATTAGGAAGTGAAATGGTGGAGTGAAGTGATGTGGTGGAGATGGAAAAATCAGAAAACAAAAGAACATTAATCTAATGTAAGAGAATAAATGGAATCAAATCCTTGGTTATCAAAGAAATCCAATGATTCAATCCTCAATCTCTCAATTATCAATTACACAGAAAATAACCACCTAACATTAGGTTAAATTCCGGAAGATATTCTGATGAAACCCAGATTAAATACTCAGAAGACAACCACCTAGCATTAGGTTGCCCTCCGGAGGATATTTTGAGAAAATTCAATTAAACTAAAAGGGAGATTTCAATGGAATTAGATCTATTGATCAAAATCGATTCAACAAGACCAAGGCATGATCTAAGCATTAGATATGCCAATACTTAAGTTGTCTATAACTAATCAAAGATACCCTCACCTCAAGTTGATTCCAAATGTATAGATCTAAGACCAATTCATCTCAATCATTGAATTTCTGAATTCGATCGAGAGAGTGGAGAATTAGATCACTAGGTTCCTTCAATTCCCTTGGATTCAATCCCTTAAACTAGGGAATACATGAATCAAAAGAAAACAGGGAATGAAATGGAACAGTGAAATTAATCTTAAAAACTAGTGAAATTAATGAGAATAGGAAAGAGAGAAAGAAGAACAACTATATACTAAACTTGGAATTGAAAATTAGAATTGAAATTAACTACTGAATTGAAGAAGAACAAGAGAATTGCAGAAAATAAAACTACAAAGCCGAAAATACAACTATGGGATGTCTAACCTCAAGCCTCCTTTACAAAATACATAAGCCCTCTTATTTATAGACTATCCCTAGGGCTCTAGAAGGAATTCCCCCAAAGTTTAGGAGAAAAAATAATAATAATCGTATAAAAAATCATTACATAACAGGTGGACACAAATGGGCACACTTCAGATTTTTTCCAAAAATTAACCCTTGTATTTCCGGAAATTGAGACCTGTATTCCCAGTAATTGGAGGTGTTGACCGGGAATAGGACCTGTATTACCGGGAATAGGACTTGTATTACCGGGAATAGGACCTGTATTACCGGGAATAGGACATGTATTATCGGGAATAGGAGCTGCTGGTCCTTTTTGCTTATTCTTTTATTCTTGCATTCCTGGCAATTGGAGCTTGCATTGCCGGGACTTGGAGGTGCTGTTTGAGGGAATTCAACTTCTCTTTTTCACCATTTGTTCTTCAAAATCTCATTCTCCTTGCTTCCACTTTTCCATATGACCTACAAATAACTTAAATGCCAAGGACTACAATGCCCTGCTATTTTAGCGTATTTTATCATGAAGAACTCAAATGGATATAAACATGAAAATCATCCAAAATGACAAGCTTTTAACAATGAAAACTCACAAAAGTAAAGGAGAATAAAGGCATTGATTTGCACTTTTGAGTGCCAATCAGATTATTGTTCTCTACCACTAGGAGGATATTACGAGTGGTCCTTGAATCATATCCCATGTACCTATCAGGAATGATATACGAGGTTACAGATCTGTCATAACGCTGGTCAGTGGATTTGAATGACCCTTGGCTATTATAGTTATTAAGATGGGTTGTGGTTTATGATGAGATGTAGATTGTGGATCGAGATGATCATCGTTCAAAGAAGTTTCTAAATTAACATGATAGACAATAGGAATTGGAAATTCAATATAAGAAAAGAAATTTTGGTGTGCGTTGGAAATAAAGAGTTTTGGGAAAGGAACATTTGGAAAGAGAATTATGAAATATCTTTAAGTATTGAGTTTTCTAATAAAAGTAAAGGCTTTATTGATTATAAGATGAGTTTTGAGATAAAAAGCATATTTTGGAAATCATGATCCTTAGATATTTTTACTTATCTTTATTATGCATTTCTATGCGTATTCACCGGTCGTCGTCGCTGATGCACACCTGTGCCTTTCTTTTAGGTATTGGAGACTAGAGTCCACGGTACAGTTCAGTCCAGTCCAGCTGCAGTAAGTCGTGGTATTGTGTAACACTCCGCAAATTTTAGTTTGATTGGCATTCATCTCGATGAGCTTCTCGTTGGAAATCCTCTTTAAATTAAGTTTTGGGGTTACCTAAAACATCCATACTGTAACACCCCGTGTTTTTAAGTAAAACTTTTCCAACATATTTTTTTTTGAAATAAAGTAAACACAAACATAGGGGAGTTAATAGTTATCATACAGCAGCATAGCAGTTGAAGTTCTCATTACATTAATCTTGATACAATATACAAAACTGAAAGCGTACAAGAAGAGAGCAAGTACTACAGCACTACTTGCTACGACTGTAAAAGAGAGTACAACTACAACTATGCTACAACCTGAAGCCTAAAAAGAGAAGGCAACAGCACAAGAAGAGCCAAGACTGCAGCTCCAAAGGAACCTGCTGCTAGTACAAGCTCCAAATCAACCCCTGCAAGAGAAACCCTGCAGTACAATCCTGGAAAGAGAAAGAAAGGAGGGTCTGAGCACACAACAGCTCAGCGACGATAACAGCTAAAGACTACAAAGCGTGCGCGAGCGCATACGAACCTAAGCAGAACGTACCAAAGGTAAAGCAAGGCCAACAATAGGGTGCAACACACCCGCCCACACACGCAAGTGAAGGGAGACTAAGAGTATCTCTAAGTTCAATGACTAGAGGGTCACACAAACCACGCTCGACGCACAAGGACCCAAGTCACACCACCTCCCTGACTCTCAACTCAGACCACTACCACGATTAAGTAAACACATCCCAATCTCTCCGAAAGGGGTCCAACCAACACAAGCAAATACTTATCCGTACCATCCAAGGGAACCATGATACCAAGGCCAACACGTCCAAACCACTAACACACAAACCCCAACAAACACCTTGGAATCTCGACAACTCTGCCTATTCCACTTCCTTTGATAAGTATATAGTTGTATTATGGGTTTTGGTGTTGTTTAGCTTTGAAAGATAATTGGATTGCAAGTAACTTTTCATTTTCCATTTCTTTCAAATTCCACATTTGACTCATTTTCCGTATTTAAATGTATTCCGATTTCCTTTTCATTCCAAGTTCACGTGTAATCCATTTCCATGTCTTCTAGTGGGAGCAAGGCCAATATCAATCAACAATCACGGAGT
>NMUG010002320.1:0-16181 GCA_002855965.1 Monotropa hypopitys | reverse complement strand
TGCATATTTGAAACTCTATATTTGGGACTTAAGGTCATGCATATTGACACTCTGTATTTGATAAACTACACTTAGACATATTGGATTTTGTCCCAAACGATTGACATAAAATTTGACATGTCACAAATCAAGGTCATGCATAAACTATACTCAGTCTGAAGCAGTGTAGGACTTTCACCAGGTACCATAAATTCATCCTTCATACATAAAAAATAGACATGTTGTGCTAGTTAGAGTAGTCTATTTTTAAGCAGTGTAGTTTATTTTTAACATGCTAGTTGAAAATCCAGCATGTGATTGTTCTTTTTCATAAGGTACCATAAATTCATACCTTATGATTGTTAGTCTATTTTTTCAGCAGTAGTTCATCAGTTAACTGAATGTTAAGAAAGGCTTAGATAAGCACGAATGGAGGAAATGGTGATACCTGGTGATGGGTATTCAAAGAGATACACTTCTCCTTTCTAACTGCAATTAAATACACACAGATGAAATTTCATTAGATTGTGAACTGCTGCATACTACATGTTGTCGCAAGGTGAAGATATTTATGGTCTGCATACTACATACTACATGTGACATTAATGCATTTAGCAATTGTGTACATGTAGTATGAGAGCTCTCAGTTGTGTGCTCTCAGTTGTGTGCTCTCAGTTATGGTCGCCTAGGGTTTTTGTTCTCAGCTGTTACTTCTTTTAGTTTAATTTAGTTTTAATTTTTTGGCTGGCAAATTTATTTAAAGTTAGAGCTGTGTTTCAATTTTCTGTTTAGCTGGTTGTATTTTGCTGTTAGGCTGTCGGTGCAGTGATAGTTTTGAACAGACTTGTTTAGGCTAAGAATAAGCGATTGTAATTTTGATATTTCATTAATAATACTTTGACTTTTTTAAAAAAAGTTGTGTGCTCTCAGTTTATAATGAACACATGTTCATTTATGGTCTAAACAATGATGACCATAAATGAACAACTTACCAAATCAAATTGTCACGAATCTCAACCAAAAAATTGACAATGAATAACAGATCTGGTTAATAGTAATGAAAGAGAATCTATTAAATCACTTTATGACCAACAATGAAGTGGTACTACTGAATTAGAATCTATATGTTACAATGAAGTGGTACTGCTGGTTGATCTCTTGTGAAACCATATGTTACACTGAAGTGGTACTTCTCGTACGTGATTTAGAATCTATTAAATCACACTAATGAAGTGGTACTGCTGCACAACTTACAACAATGAACAACTTACTAAACAACGATGACCTACTTTTCAAAACTACACCTAACAACGATGCATCGCCAAATCACATAAAAACACACAACGTACCAAATCCCAAACATTTTTGAAGACTTAACATTTGAGGAGGAAAACTTATTACCAAATCCCAAACATTTTTTGAAGACTTAACATTTGAGGAGGAAAACTTATGGGTATACGGGTTTAACATTCGAAACCATATGTTAGTATTAGGTGTATGTGGACTGATACATAAACAATTTAAAAAATATAAGGTGTATTGCAAAACCGTATACCAGTTAATAGTATAAAAAACATAGTGCAAAACAGAAACTACTAAAAACAAAAATCCATACTAGAAAACAAAACATCTATGTTGTGATCAAATGAGTCTAAAATCCAATGCATGGCAGGATATAATTAGATTTATTAGTAGGAGACCAGTAAAGAAGTGTAGGCCATGTGACATCCCCCACTGCCCCACCACTGACCCCTATAGTAGAACATATGGTACCAAGGGTTCTTTAGCAAGTGCGATTACTGCTTAGGTAGAATTTATTCAGCATCCATGCAATCTAATAGAGGGAGACCATAAATAAAAAATTGAAAACAAAAATTGCATCTGTTTTCAATTTGTTTCCTGCATACTACATGCTGTCGCAAGTGCGATTACTGCTTAGGCAGGTTCTTTAGCAGGTGAAGAATGACAGAAAATGGTAGACACCTACACTTATTTAGGAACTCAAAAAATTGACACAATGACAAAAAAAGGTAGACATCAAAAGTTCTGGGTATGTATCACCAAATGTTTCAAATGTTAAAACTATTTACAATCACCAAATGTTAAAACCTTATACACACAATAGAGACACACACCCAGTTTCTGTTTCAACTTGTTTCACCTATTTTCAACTGGAATTCAGGATTTAGTATAAATTTTTACAGAGTTTAATAGTGTAGTTTCAATGTTTCAATTATAGTGAACTACGAGTTTAATGAACTAAGATTTATAAACTTGTGTTTATAATGTTTACTTTACCGAGTTTATAATGCACAGATTTATTATGAACTAAGATCACGCACAGAGGTGAACAAAATCTTAGTTCAGCTCTAAAAATCCCTCTAAAATTGAAACTAAGATCATGCACATATATTTTATGAACTAAGATCACGCACAGATCAACACAGGCTTTCACCTATACTGTGCGTATAAGTAGCCAAACCTATAACAAAAAAATAAAATGAAAATGAAATTAGAGAATCAATTGGTTTTTGACAAAGACATTTTATCAAACATGAAGTGGGTAAACATGGTGTTGCCAACTGAATTCAAAGATTGAAGAAATTGAAAAAGAGAAGAAGAAATTGAGAGGAAATAAATATTACCTATGGTGAGAGACTTGCGAAACTGTTATGGTGGTAAAGAGGGTGGCTGCAAGGGATATGCGATGTGGGGAAGAATCATATTTGTTGTTAATCTTTGTGGGAGAGGGAGAAAGGATTGACGTGCAGTGAGTTGAGTGCAGTGAGTTGAGGGGGTGTAGATATAGAGGGACGTGTGCTATGTTGTGGATGCTGGGGGGTTGAGGAAGATCGTGGAGGATGAGTCGCGTGTAGGATAGGAACTGCCATGTTCGTGAGAGATAGATGACTGTGTAGTGCTGCGGAAGAAGAGGAAGAATGACGTTCAATGTAGTTTGTCCAATCCGTATATGTAGGAAGTGGACTGGGTTTCAAGCGGTAAAACGTGAATTAGATAAAAACATATTGGCCATTAATTTCCATGAGTGTTAATCTGGACCGTTAAGTAAAATTCTAAAATTAATCACAATCATCAATTTAGGGCAAAATAAATCTCAATCCTTGAGTTTAGAAGACATTTTCAAAAACCTTCCTTCCTTATTATATAGATGCTTCAAAAATTAAGCACCGGAACATGTGTTTTTAATCGGACAATTACTTACGCTATAGTGCATGTTTTCGGAATTGAATATACGAAGACGTTATAGTTAGGGTAAGAATATAATTTTCGTATACTCAGTACCGAAAACATTGTCTCCTTTCGGAAATTATGATCCGAATATAAATGAATGGTTCAAAGAATAAGTGCCAGAACATGCATTTATAATCGGACATAGACTTCCGATACAGTAAATGTCGCCGGAACTGAATATACGAAGACGATATAGTTACGTACATTACCAAATACAAAAGACGATACAAAATAATAAGTGCCCGGAACTGAATATCCGAAATTAATTCATTACCTAAGACGTGAACACTGTTTCGACCTCTATTTCGTGTTGGTTGGGTTAACATTGGTGATGGGAGGATTCCAGTTCTTCGTCATTTGCAAATGGAGGGGTACACGACGGGTGGATGATGGGGTATTTCCATTTGAGATATTTTCAGTTCTGACGGGATTTTCGTCCAATCAGGAGGAGTTGACGATGGAGTTTTTGCAGTTGGGGTATTTTTATCTATTTTAGGAGAGGTAAGGGACTGTATTTAGTACTTACTAAATAGTACAGTGTGTTTTAGAGCTGTATTTAGGAACTGGGTTGTATTTAGGAAATAAGTGGTTGTATATAGAACCCCCAATTATTAAGCGTGAGTCTAGTTCATCACATCTCTTGTGCTGAGTTAGACATAATGAACACTTTATAGTTTTTAGCCTTAGCTCAATGAGCTCGGTTACAACTAAATTGAGTCTTGCTACGACAAGGATATGCAATGGATCAACTTGAAGGATTCCATAGAGGAGCTTCCGCCTCGTTGTACGTTTGAATTATGTAATTAAGTTACCGGATGTGGAGGATAGTTTTCCTTTTCAAGAGAATATGAAAAGATATATAAGTTTTTCTAAATGAGTGGGAGCGTGCGAGGAAAAGAAGGAAAAATTGTTGATTCTCTGGGTTTTTCCTAAATAAATGGGAATTATATAACCTCCATCACGGCATCATTCGAATGTACGAAATACATCCCTAAGTATTTTGCATACTATTTCCTCTCATTCAATATAACTAATGACTAACTTAAGCATCAGAGTAAATTTGATCGGCACCCCACCGATGTCAAGATTTTCTTTGCAGGACCCTGTAGAGCTATTGAATAGAAGAACCAGGAAATTGCGTCATCGGTTGGCACCATTTGTGGGAACGATTTTCTAATCATTGGTGACCAATTTCTGAATGGACAACACTCGATCCATGTCAGGTAGAAATCATAATGGTCCCCCCACCATCACCACAGAGATGTTCATGGCAATGCAACGTCAAATTGAATTACTCACGAAAAGTTTGGAAGAAGTTCAACAGGAAAATTGGGAACTAAGGGCACATAAGAATCAGTGGAGAAAGGATTACGTACTGCCCCATGGGAGCAGGAAGACATTGACAAAAGGGTGGGAGACAACGAGGACCGGAGAGAAGAACGTAACGAAAACCAGTCCCAGAGCAACCAGGACCCTCAGGCTAGCAGATCCATGAAGGGGGCCAAGCCACCACTTGAAAGGCAAGACGAATATCTTATAGAAACGAGGCAGGCCCAGATCGAAGGAATCAAGAAACAGGTGCAAGCCAAAGCTCCGGCTATGATCGAGGAGCTGGTTCAAACCACAGATTCCCCATTTCTATTCTCGTGTCCTTATCATTCCTCTACATTCCAAGTTCAAGATGCCAAGTCTCGAGTCGTTCAATGGTACTACGGACCCATTGGATCACTTGGAGACCTATAAGAACCTCATGACATTGCAGGCAGTACCGGATGAGGTAATGTGCAGAGCCTTCCCTATCACTTTGAAGGGAAGTGCTCGGATGTGGTTCAACAAGTTGAAGCCTGGAAGTAACAACAATTTCAAAGAGCTCAGCCATGGGTTCGTGAGCCACTTCAGTGTTGGACAACGCTATCGCAAACCAGATACTTACCTGCTGATAGTTAGGCAAAAGAAGAGAGAGTCAGTACGGGATTACACTATACGTTTTACCTAGGAGGTGATTCAGATAGAAAAGTGTTGGTGATAAAATGGCCATGGCGGCCTACATAGATGGATTATGGTTGGGATCACTTCTATTTAACCTCACCTAGGATTCCCTCCAGGATATGGATGAGCTCATGATAAGGTTCCAAAAATATATGAACGCAGAAGATGCACTCAGCGCTTGAAAAAAAAGATGATGGAGGCCAAGGACAAACATCAGTAGCACCTCTCCAAACCCAGGGTGACAGGAAGAGGAAGGATCCGTCGCAGGGATTAACATATGAATAGAGAGGCAAAAAGACTAATTCGAGGGGCTCACCCAAGAAGGTTGGGGGTCCCCTAGAGAGGTACAAAAGTTATACCCCACTTATCACTACCATGGAGCAGATTACAGATGACCTCAGGGATGATCCAGATCTGAGGTGGTCGTCCAAACTCAAGAGTCACGCGGATAAGATGCATAGGGACAAGTATTATCGTTTTCATCATGACCACGATTGCTATACGAATGACTATGTAGATTTAAAAGGCCAGATAGAAGACCTCATTCAGAGGAGTAGACTGTAGAGATTTGTCCAGAAAAGAGAGCAGAGAATTCAGCATGACTGGCAACGTCGGGACGATAGAGCTCAGGCCCCAGAAAAATAATGATCCAATCCTGGAGATTATGGTCATACATGGAGGGTCGACTGGAGGAGGAGAGTCCAGCTCATCCAGAAAGGTCCACCATAGGAAAATTGAGATCTGAGGACCTAATGAAGATTTGCTCGGTTGGGAGGCCAAGCAAAAGCACAAGGAAAGAAGCATTCCATATCATCTTTTCAGAAGAACACGAGCATGGGACAGTTTATCCTCACGATGACCCCCTAGTGGTAGCTATGGTAATTGCAAACTTTAAAACCAAGAGGGTCCTCATCGACAGTGGAAGCTCGGCAGACATCATGTTCCTGCATGATAAGTGTGGAAACATACCTATTTACACCTTCTAACTATGCATTTTAATTGTAACACCACATGTTTTTAATTAAAACATTTACAATATTTTTTTTGAAATATAATAAACTCAAACAGTGGGGAGTTAATAGTTACTACACAGTAGCATTGCGGTTGAAGTCCTCATTACATTAATCTTGATACAATATACAAACTGAAAGAGTACAGGAAAGAAAGTACACACTGAGCTACTCGCTACAAAGTATAAAAGAAAGGTATAACTACAACAAGACAACAACCTGAAAACTGAAAAGAAGTACAACAACACAAGGAGAGCCAAGGCCGCAGCTCCAAAGAAACCAGCTACTAGCACAAGCTCCAAGTCACCCCCTGCAAGAGAAACCCTGTAGTACAAGCCTGGAAAAGAGAGAGAAAGGAGGGTCTGAGCAAACCACGACTCAATGAAGTAACAACTAACGACTACAAGGCATGCACGAGCGCATGCGACCCTATGTGCCACAAGCAAAGGCAAGTAAAGTCAAGGAGAAGGAACAACACACGCACACACCTAAGCAACGTGATACTAAGAGTATCTCCAAAGCCCGACAGGTAAAGTCTCACCTCAAATCACAAACGACGTCTCCCACGGAAACACTATTACTAGAGAACTCCACTAAGGGACATGCGAACCTCAATACTCAATCGCACATACTCTGAACCCAAACCACGGTCAAGACAAGACCAACACCTACAATCACTCGCAAGGAACCCAACGTCAAGTCCTCTCATCATTCCCATGTTCATTAGTAATGTTTTGGATTTACATGATTGTAGTTGATATTGAATATTGGAGTTACACATTCTATCATCTTCCCACCTTGGCTTATCCAAGGGGCACAATCACACTACCCTCACAAGGTCATCATTTTATTTCAATATTCATTTCCAGTCGATTCCTTACCAAGCGAGTCTCCAATCTCCCCTAGACAAGGGCGAGTAAAATCACGTGTGTTAAGATTTGTTCTAGGATCCCGCCTGCCAACATATCCAGTATATTCCGAGACTTTCGGGAACTCGTATCTCCCACCTATGGCCAAAGTATCTTATTCCTATATCATCACCCGTCAATGATATCTAGTGATTCTGCGACTTCGGGAACGCGTATCTCCCACTCAACACGACAAACGGACTTGGGCATGAACCATCCAAGTCAAACCACACATTACACTTCTTTATTCGATTAGTGAGATTTAGTGAAAGATTGAAGATTGACTAAGGGTGGTCCTCGTAGGATCCATCCCTCGTATTGGGGATTCATTGCATTCATTAGGTACTTTTCGTTTTAGAATACATCATTCAATTTCCGTGATTCCATAATCCCCTCAAGGTAAATCCCAACACACACTTCCGATTTCCTTCCGATTTCCCATCGTCACAACACCAGGGGGACTCGTATCAATCACACCACAATACCTCTAGTACCCAATGAAGTCACAACACACATTTACCCAAAGGATTTCCATGACCACACCCAACTAGGTAGAAGGTTCACCACTAATCGACAACAAGGGGGTAACAATCCCCAATTCACCACAAGTTACTCCCTCATGATACCGTAAGTACCCAAATACATCAAACACGTTACTAAGCATTCATCACTATCAATTTACACGACTTACGCACTCAAATTTTACCTCAAGGCCCACTCGGACATTTCATCAAACACTTGGTGCCTACACCGTACTAAGGGGAATTCTCAACACACGAGTATTCACTCCCACCATAACATCATTCCAATCATCAACACAATTTCTCTACGCTACCCGACACCAACCAATCAAATGATGACAACACGATTACATACCCGACGCCAATGAATCGAACTACAAACGATGCGATTAGCATAGGGAATTAACGATCGATAATCAGTGAAACACCGAATAGAAATACGCACACTCACGCACGCAATGTAGCAGTTAAGAGTTACCCACCGGAGCGTCGCCGGAAAGTCGCCGAAGAGGTCACCAGAGCAATCACCGGAAAATACCCAACACGATCTGAACCCGTCAACGCATAGTCCTCGACACAACCTACAAGGTTCCACCATTAGAAAATAGAGGAGAGCAACCATAGGAGCAAAAACTAGAGGAGGAGAGAACTTTTCGATCCCAAAATGGTCTAGACCCGTCAATGCGTAGAGGAGGATGCGGTGATTGCCGTTAAAACTCCGCATTTTGCCCAAAACTCCGTGGATGGAGAGTTATGGAGGAGAGAAGTAAAAGGAGGAGAAGAGGGAGGTAGAGCGAGAGAGTGCTCTGTAGAAAATGGGGCAAATAATGCCCTAAACTCGAGCCAAAACGTATATAAAGGACCCCACATGAATTTCCCAAACTGCCCCTCAAAATATAAAATTGCGCAGCAGATTTACACTCGGCGACCGGTCGATGGATTTGGCCCGACCGGTCGAGCCTATATCGACAGCTCTCTGCTGGACCACGACTGGTCGACGTAGTACACGTGTACCGGTCGACACGGCAAAAAAGCACTGAATTGAAATGTTGATTTTTTCGAGAGTATTTCGGTCCTAACTTCTTCATCCGGACTCCGATTGAGATGATTCAAGTTGCATTGGAATCGTAATAAAATTATATACGAATTCCATGAATAAGGATTTCTGATTTAAAGAACGAATCAAATCGATAAATTTCAAATGCGATTTGAGATTTTCGATTTATTAAAATGCATGGAAGTGTGACAAACTACACTCCTTACAAAAATTTCGTCCTCAAAATTTACCGTAGTAAAGAGATAACTAATCGACGCAACAATCCACAAAGAATCCAACATGAAACCACGCTCCACCAAGCTTCCGCTGTGATCGAAACCACTTCAAGACAAGGAATCGCACACGACACACATCTCAAGGATCAAACCATTTTCTCGCAACAAAAGGATACACAAGCAATCGTGCTTAAGGACCAAAAGTCTACGAGAGGACAACTCTAACGAGAGTTTCACGCGAACTCCACCACATTTTCACCACGAGCACGCAAAGACCAATCACTGAGGCCATCGAACAAAGATATCCGCACCGTGAAGATGCACCAACAAACCAAGAGTACGCTGTTCTTCCCGAACATGCCAAGGATACGCCGATACGACGAGCCGCAATCCTAAGTTATTCGCAACCAACCTGAATGCCGTATGCATTGAAATGTCTAAACACCCAACAAAATACACACACGTCCTGGTGCGGTGACAGCGTGACATTGGTGATCGTCCTGAGATGCCCCGGCCGGTAGCGTTTCTCAATTTGATACACACATGTCAAACGTACATCACACAATCAAAGAAAAACTCACACACACCACACCAATTTTGCAAGTGTTAAGTCTGAACAACACGACTTAGCACAAACTCACACCAAGTCTAAAATCCAATATGCAATCGTACCCATTTCCCCACGCTTTACTAACTTCGCGAACAAACATGAACACTTTGTTACGAACGCAACAGGTAGACGAGATGACAAGAAAAGAAGTCAAAACTTCTTAACATGATTCAACAAGACCCAACGAAAAAACATCTCACAACGAAGCAGATTTTGAGACTTAGGCAAGGTGTCTCAAAGGGTACATGACTCAACCACGTAGTAAAGAGCAACAACAAAAACAACAACAAGTCCCAAATAATACAACAACAACTAGAGTAGGGACTTTAACAAGGAGTCAAGGCTATGGAACAATCCAAGAAAACCTCACAACAACTTCCACCTACATATTTTTTTTGCCACCACAAAAAATATAAGGTTCCAATGATAATTTTTAGAATTTCAAGTGAGAAAGCTTTACCAATTTAACCTAACATGGTTGTCCAACACGACTCCAATGACGTCCAACCAAAGGAACGAATCTCAAATGGGCCACCATCAATCAACACAACTATGAAATTTCGCAACTTCAATTGCAAACGAGGAACTTGACAAAAAGAACTCCAAGAATGATCACAAAATAATCTCAAAATCCAACTATGATGTAAAGCAAGATCAAAGTTCGACATGGTTTTCAATACAATCCTAAGGGAAACAATATAATAGAAAGATTGCAAACCAAAAGTGAAATCCTAACAATACAACGAGAACATGGACTCCCACAAGTCCAATGCTGAAATGAAACTCTTCCAAAGAACCAACAAAGAAGTCGTCAATTTCTTCAACCCGGACTTCTCACTGTTTGGGGCAAACTCTTGCCACATGACCAACTTCACCGCACACGAAACAAGATTTTGAAGGAGGAACCGATACGGTACACTTCGAACGAAAATGACCCGGTTGACGACATTTATGACACACAATGTGGGAGACAGAAGCAACTCTCGGTTTGCACGACGAAGAAAACGAACTACCACTTCGACGATTGCACGATGACTCTGCTTGGTCATGGCACCTCTTCTTACTGAAATTCCCGGATGAATCCGAACTCTTGCAAACAACACGAGGAGGAGACTCAACTCTGGATGTCGTCTTCAATTGACTAATTCATAACTCCACTGCCCTGACACTTTCCAGTAAAGATGCATAACTATGAATGTGCTGACCCACGACAAACGGCTGGATCGAAGGATGCAAACCTCTTTCGAATCTTCGACACTTGTGAATTTCTGACTGGACCAACTCCAATATGAAATGCGACAAAGAGTGGAACTTAGAGGCATACTGAGTGACCGTCATGTCACCTTGCGTCAACTTCTCAAACTATAGACTCATCGCCTCACGATACGAATCAGGAAAATACTGTGCATCGAACACAGCTTCAAACTGAACCCAATACATACCTTTCGAAAAAGAGGAACTCGGTACTCCATCACTTTGCATCAGTGATTCCCACCACACACCAGCTTCACCGACCAACTGGAAAGTCGCTAAGGACACTCGAACGGAGTCTTCAGTGATTTCCAACGCATCTAGAATTTTGCGAACCTCAACGAGCCAATGATTTGCCTTCAATGGGTCTGCGGAACCATCGAACCGAGGAGGATTTAAGCGGAGAAAATCTCTAACCATCTGCGAGGATCGATTCCTATCATTACCCAACGACAAACCCAACTCGCGACCACACGCGACAATGGCTGTTGCCAATCTCTCGGCCAACTCATCAAACTGGAACTGAACTCCACGTCATCGCACCAACACCCACAAACTAACCGAAATTAAATGCAACACATGAACATGTTCCAAAATCCTCGAGCCAAAGAATACACCACACCAAACACACACATCCTAGTGTGGTAACCACATGACCTTGGTGATTTGTCTTGAGACGCCCCGGCCGGTAGCTCTTATCAAACCAATTCACCACGTCAAATGTGTATTACATAACTAAGAAAGTACTCATGCACTCATACACGCCAAAATATGCACGTGCCATGGCATGGCACTAAACTCACACCAAGTCTAGACCATAATATGCATTTGTACCCAAATTTCCCACGGCTAATCGAACACGCACTTTTTTGGTCCACGGACTTCTCTCCAATGATCAAGTAACGTCCAATGCACAATCGTAGCAAAAGATAACGGAAGTCTCTTTTTCAACTAAACTTCGCAACTGAAAAGGAAACATTCGCATCCTCATCAAGAATACCATGTCGATAGAGAGACAATCACCTGAAAGCATAATCCTTTGAACATGAAAGATTTTCACCAAGAGGAACAATGAAATGCGATCATCATGTGTCACCCAACTATAGAAACGAAGTGGCACATCGCGTCACATGGGAGATTCACAATGTGGAACGCAACTCGAGTAAAACCTTACAATGAAACCGAAAGGTTTTAAGACATGCATCAAATGAGGTACAACTCAATTTCATGTCATTGAAAGGTCAACAAATACTTCAACGAGTAGTCAACCAGGTACAACAAAACTCTAGATACAAAAGGACTCTGATTTTGTGCCAAAGATCATCAACTGAGGAAACATCAACCCATGGCCCACGGCCAATCGAACACGAGGCTTCCCAAATTTCCAAGGCCCGTTAACCTACGGTCGATGAATCACATGGTATAAAAGTATGTGTAGGATGAAATAACAAAAGATGAATTCAAAATTTCTTTCACAACTAGAGTTTCAACACCACATAGTGGATACACCACTTGTGCTCAAAACACGACAGCCAAAGAGATGGTCTATCAAGGAGAAAGAAAGGAAATTCCCAGTGAGGATCACACCGATCAAAGCCAATACCAACCAAATGAAAGGAGTCATAATGCCACTCATAGAGATAAAAAATCAATGATACTTCACATGTGCTTCCTCACAACACACCACATTAACTGAGTCAAAGAAAGAGATACCAATCGACAAAATACATAGGTGTCTATACGAGAGCAATCTACATCGAGGTCAGGATAGAACAATTGCACAAGGTGACACCGATCACTTGGAAGAATTTAACACATACAACAGATTCACAAGGGTGAACTTTCAATCCATACCTAACCCAAAGGGAATGCACGATGGTCTACCAAGTCGATAGAACTCACAATAATGAAAACGCAAAGCATTCAAGGCACGGCTCGCAATTATCCAACTAACCTGCAAATGAAGCAACTAAAGTCATTCAACCGAGAAGACCCGAGCGAACACGAGAAAGACGAACAACTCGTACGGAGCATCCAAGCTTTCACATGAGTAGTAAGCCAGAACAATAACCAATGGACATCGATGTCGAACTTCTCATGACCAACCAGCCTCAACCCAAGGCAAGGCAAGAGTTCACATGGGAAAAAGGTACATCACAACCGAGCTTGAACTCACGAACTAGCCAACAACGGCACCATGAAGCCTAAAAAATCCAAAACGGACACAAATAATTCAATCTCGCGAAGGGATATGACCAACGGGTCATACCCCTTAAAGAAGAACACTAGGAAATCTTGGTAATACTTCAAGATTTCTACTAAAATAGAAGAGGAAACACAAACTCGGATGGACCATAAGGCCTATTTTACCAACCATTTTACGAGTGTTCACACTCCAACATGGAATGATAACCCAACTCTAAGACTTAAACGGCTCCAAGGGGTACTACCAATCACCAAACCAAAGCCAAAGTTACCAAAATCCCAATACAACGTGCCAACAAGATCCAAGTTCCGCCTTACTAAGGACAAGACGAGGGATAACCGCAACAACGACCTCAAATACTTCCACAAATTTTATCTTACCACAAACCACAATCTCAACTCTAGCGAAACAGAGGAGCCTAATACCAAAAAATAACCACAAGGGATGCATCATGATCACTAGTGACGCAGAACGCAGAGGAAATGAGGAGGGCAAACGATTATGGGAAACAAAATTGCTAAGGAGCGGACAGATTAACACCGTAATCTGTATAGTGATGATCGAACTAACACCGTAGCTCGGTAGAAGTGCTAGGAATCCACCTAATAGCACTGGAATCCACCAGCAAATCAAAAGTCCACCCGAAGAACGAAAAAGAGACGAGCTCTGGTTCGAAGTAGGGTTTCAATATTGATAAAAAGTTGTATGAGTCTATACATCTCTTGGCTTATATAGCCACTAAGGAATACAAGGAAAAACCCTAAAAATAAATGGCGACTAATACAAACAAAAGGGGAAAAGTAAATGATTACAAGTGTACAATCCCTAACAGAATCTAAAAAGTAATAATAAACATGTCAGAGGATGTCGGGTGGTCCCCGCGTGGTTTCATTCCAATAGCAGTGTGGGAGTACGGTCGAGCTGAGGCGCAGCTGCTGAGGCCATGCTAGCATGGGTTGCCGTGCTGAACTGAGAAGAGTTGGACTGGTCGGGCTGTACTGAAGTTCCATGAGGCAGTGCGGCAAAGGTGGTAGCTCGGTATCTGGCAGCTCGACGTCTGTTGTGCGCTATGCGGCTGGCTGGGGAGAAGGGGTGTTGAGCTTGGCTGGGACTGAGGTCTACTCGGTGTTATATGTAGGCCTTTGTCCTACATCAGGCTCCCCCACCAAAGATGAATCCGTCCTCGAGTTTTCTAAGTGCTCTGGAGGGTGATAATCAATCAGATCTCCGACATTGAAGGTATTGGAAATGTGTAAATCACTAGGAAGATCCACCTTGTATGCATTGTCGTTGATCTAGCTGAGGACTTTGCGGGGACCCACTCTTCTCATTTGCAGCTTGTCGTACGTGCCCATTGGGAATCTATCTTTGCGAAGGTGAACCATAACCAAGTCTCCATCTTTGAATGTCTTCTTCTCCGCTTGTCGGCCTGAGACTTGTATTTGGCATTGGACTCTTCCAGTCTGGCCTTGGTGTACGGACAGATTCCGTGGCTCTGTGCTTGGTAGCTCGGCTGGTTCCTGGCTGAGAAGGTAAAGGAACAAGATACAGAGTGTGAGTTGGGACATGACGATACACAACCTGAAAAGGGGTGTGGCTTGTAGATCTGTTGAGGGTGTTGTTGAATGCAAACTCAGCTTGGGGCAACTATAGATCCCACTGCCTGGGCTTGTCTCTAGCTAGACAATGTAGCAGATTACCGAGTGTGCGGTTGACTACCTCTGTTTGGCCATCTGTCTGCGGATGACAAGTGTTGCTGAACTGGAGGCCGGTTTCAAACTTGGCCCACAATGTTCTCCAGAAGTGGCTGAGGAACTTACTGTCTCTGTCTGAGGTGATGGTTTTAGGCATGTCGTGCAGACGAACAATCTCTCTGAAGAAGAGATTGGCAATGTTGGAGGCGTCATGAGTCTTCCTACAGGCCATAAAGTGTGTCATCTTCGAAAATCTATCAACCACTACCATGATTGAATCTGCAGCTCTTTGAGTTCTGGGCAACCCGATCACAAAATCGATGGACAAATCTTCCCATGGTGCCTCGGGGATAGGTAATGGAGTGTAGAGCCCGGTGTTCTAGGTCTGACCTTTGGCCGTTTAGCAGACGTAGCATTTCTGAATGAATTGGCCGACATCTTACTTGAGCTGAGGCCAATAGTATCTGTCCTCTACCTGTTGGATAGTCTTATCATGTCCCACGCGTCCTCCAAGTCAGCCGCAATGAACCTCCCTGACTAGCAATTCTCGTAATGAGGACCTGGGGATACACAGCTAGTTACCTTTGAATAGATACCCCTCATGGACAAGAAATCCATTCAATCCATTCTTGCTGAGTTGACATTGGGACACCAAAGCTTGGAAGTCTTCATCTTCCTCGTACAGTTCCTTGAGAAAGTCAAATCCCACTAGCTCTGTGCGGGCAACAACAAGAAGGGATGCTCTGTGGCTCAGGGCATCAGCAGCTCGGTTAGAGGTCCCCGCGGTGTGCTTTAGAACAAACTTGAAAGCATGAACACGAGCAATCCATATGGCATGTTTCCGGTTAATGGTAGCTGAACTGTTTAGGAACTCCAAGGCCTTGTTGTCAGTGTGTAGCACGAACTCCTGATGAATTAGGTAATGATCCCAAACTCTCAGAGCTTGAATAACTGCGTAGAGCTCCATCTCATAAGCAGTCCAGTTCTTCCTTTCCTCGCTTAGCTTCTCACTGTAGTAAGACACTAGTAGGCCCTCCTGGGATAGGACAACTCCAATTCCAATGTAGCTGGCATTCGTGTGGACTTCGAACAGTTTGTTGAAATCTGGAAGGGCTAAGATTGTTACTGAGGACAGTTGTTCCTTGAGCTCGGCAAAGCTCTGCTCGGCATCAGTGGTCCACTCAAATTGTTTCTTCTTTAGGCACTTTGTCATTGGCGCCACAAGGGTGCTGAAATTCTTAATGAACCTCCTGTAGAAGGTAGCCAAACCATGGAAGCTCCTCACATCGTGTGCGGATGTGGGTGTTGGCCATTCTTGAATAGCTCGGACCTTCTCTTGATCAACCGTCAGCCCATCCGCGTTAACCACAAAGCCTAACAACACTAGACTGTTGGTCAAGAAACTTTATTTCTTCAAGTTGACGTGAAGGCTGTTGTCTCTCAACAATATCAAGACCTCTCTCAGGTGTTGGTGATATGCTTGTCGGCT
>NMUG010002319.1:0-16185 GCA_002855965.1 Monotropa hypopitys | reverse complement strand
CATCTTTTTGATGGCACATGCAATGCTTGATCATCAACTAGTCAATGTATGAAAATGAAATTCCTTGGATCCTATGAGTCTTATGAATATTCAATTTATTTGTTATGATTTACATCTTAACCATCATATAGGAGAAAGAGATTGAATAACTATGCTTGCTTAGGATTGAAATCCCTAGAATCCAACTCTTGCCTAATATTTCACTTAGTTCTAAACTCAGATTTTTCCTCAAATCAACATTCAAGAATCAATTCTTTTCATTTTATTTTAGGAACTTAAACATGAAGAACTCAACTATTTTTCACTAAAAATCCCTATCCCTAGAGTTCGACCTTGGACTTACCAAGTATTATAATGCTTACATTGTCTTGTTCCTACGCTTGGGAATAAGCAATCATCTACACACAACTTGAACATATTTGGAGAGAGTCAAGCAGTAGATCATCATATGAGGTATAGTTTCTTCATCCTTGTACTTTTATTTTTGAGGATTTCTTGGATCTCATTTTGGATGGTTCATGTATGGCGGGTTTGTTTTGAGGATTTCGAAATAGACATCCTTGTGAGTCTAGATTTGTGCATAGATGGTAAATTGATAATGAATCGAGTTTGGGATCTAAAGATTTGTATATCTCTTAGAGAGAATTTGATGTGGTTATATGTGGTTAGTCCCGGTGGTGGGTATTTCACGCGTGGGTCTTGTCATTTGAACACATTGGGTTGTAGAGTTGAGTGGTAATTTGGATATAGAATCATGTCCTGTGGGTGTTTTGTGTATATATTTTGGGAGATTTGTAATTGTGGTTGTGTATAGATATTTATTGGTCTAGTGAGAGATGTATCAATGCCATGAGATTCGTAAATTTTTGTATTAGTAGACTCGCTTGAGTATGGAGTAGAGAGTTGGGCCATGAGATAGAGGATGGTCTTAATTGAGTATAATTCTTATTTACATTTTTTGTTGTACCGATAGTAATAGTGTAATTGGTATAAGTTTTGGAGCGAGGCATTCAATATTGCGAGAAGATAGCATTGACGCCTTTCCTATGATATTCCGGTGGGTCTGCTAGATATGATATTGATGTTATATATATGCGAATATAGTGGCGTTTCCTTACAAATGAATAATAGTAAGGTAATGAATGAAGGAAAGTAAATCGAATGGAAATTGTAAGCTTTACGGATGTCACGTGAGAATGTGATGTGTTATGCATACTTAAAGAACTTAAATCAGAAAGTGGTGAATTTTGGAAAGAAACCCTTTACATGTTGAAGGCGGGCTGCGGTTCGGTGACATGTTACATGTTGAAGTTGGGTTGCGATCTCAGTGACATGTAAAGTATGGGCTGTGGTCCAAGCATATTTGATATTTTGATATACCGTTGGCGAGTTTGGGCAATTGTGACGTTAGTCAATGGTATATCGGTGGCCAGTGTTGGCAAGAACATCAGTCTTAGGCCTTGAATAGTGTTTGGTGGCCAGTTTGGGCATACATTCGACATATAGCCATAATACTTATACCGGTGGCCAGTGTTGGCAAATATTCGGCTTGTAGCCATGATTGGGTATAGAGTGTGGATGAATGCGTTGCGATGCATTGTACGAGGTGGTGTGGGACTTTTTCCCATTGATGACAAAAACATGAAATGGAATTCGTTTATACAATAAATTTATACAACACCTCATAGTATGAGATAGAGAATGTGGTCGGATACGATTAGTAGATGGACTAATCATGATATCATAATAGGCATGCAAGCCTAATCATCTAATGAAGAAAAGAATGATTTTATACCTTAAGTATTATGGATAAATTCTTGTGTAGAACCATATAGAGGAGATGTGGATTATGATAGCATATCATTGCTAGAATTATGCATATTACCTGTATGAGTATTTAGAATAAGAGAGTTGAATGAGGATATGAGGTTTTGAGTAAGCATGCACAATAATATCACTATTGGTCATAGTTCATGTCATGACATTGAAGTTAGTGGACTTAATGAGATTACACCCGTGAATCTAAATGTTAATACATGTAGAGTAACCAATGACAACTCTTTTATGCTCATATTTCATTCTATCTATTGAGTTATATCTTGTTGCAGGTGGTACCAAGGGGTACTTGATATATAAATGTGTTGCAGGTGGTACCAAGGGGTACTTGATATATTGATGTACATGTGGTACCAAGGGGTACTTGAGATATTTGTGTGCAGGTGGTACGAAGGGGTACTTGAGATATTTGTATTACAGGTGGTACCTTGTGGTATCTAATAAAATGGTACAGATGGTACCTTGTGGTACTTGAGATATATATGTGGCAGGTGGTACCGTTGGATACTTAGCATTATTGTACAGGTGGTATCTTGGGGTGCTCGTTTGGGCATCAGATTTACTTTTATGCCATTTTAACTTGTTACATATCATTTGTTATGCACTGTTATAATATTGTACTTTATTTTAGTACTTTTATTGTTGAGGTTTGTTAGCCATATATATAATGAATCATATCTAACAAACTCCTGGATTTCCTTGCTTGTCTTTATTTTTGGTTGCATGGAAATCCGGATTGAGGATGCTTGGATCAGGTCCACTACAATGTTTTGGAGCTAGCTGTTGTGCCTTGCAGGGTTAGCTTGGGAGTTGGCAGGATTTTAGTGACTAGATGCTTCTATGCTAGTTGGGTTGTGCTAGTGGTATTTCAGTAAGCTATTATTGAGGCTTACCGAATCTTTTGTATAGAGGTTTATTGTTATCTAGTCTTCCGTTGTGGGTTGTATTGAAGCTTTGAATCAGTTAGCACTTGTGTTAGAGAAATCAACTTGGATTGTTTTTAACTTATGTTTTTCTAGCTTGTGATTAGTAGTCACTTGGAGATTTTGAAGAAATTTTATTATTGTCAATTTGATATATTGCTTAATTAAAGGTTTAATTGGTTTGGGATGTTACATGGTGCTTCTCGTTCCTCTCATATGTAAGGACAACGAGGGTGCTTCTCTAGCCTCCTTTCACCAAAGGGATTCTCTTCATTGTCTCCATAAGTATGGTCTGATTCCACCTCCTCCTCATGAGGATCTGGACGTCCGTGTGATCGATGGGGTTGTTGGGGTTAGATTTGGAGTTGTATAATAGCAACACTCGCTGCTAGGTTCTCCATAGTCTGTTGGAGCCTGTCGAGACCATCTTCTTCGATTTCTTGGGTGGGTCGTCTTCTAGGTGCCATTGCTTAGGAACTGTAACCTGAAGCTCTGATACCAACTGATACAGATTGGATATTAGGGTATCCAACTATAGCCTTCAATCAATCCAATGGAAATGAAAAGATATTATGATCGAGAAGGGATCTCGATTATCAAGGAAGAGCAGAAATGAAATCGGAATAGAATAGTAGCAGAAGGGGGATAAACAGAATACTATCGTTGATTCACAAGGAATGTTGATATTGATTCTCTTCTCTAACCTGTTGATTTGCACACGAATGACCAGGATAAAGGCTCATCAATCTATTGATTACGAAGAATACTAGACTCATGGCTTCAAATACAATTGTTGTTTCTCAGGGGAATGCCAATCAGGAATGGGGGTGAACAAACAACACTTGTCATTTTCTATTTCAATCCAAAAGTCCTTTTAAATATTACATCACTGGATATATAGGGCATAAGAAAACCCTAAATTGGGAAAGAAACCCAAATGCCTTTAAATCATGTCAGGTCCAAAAGAGGATATAAAATGGTATACACAAAAATAATCCTAAATAGACCGGGTCAAACTCAGAAAAGGACAAAATACTTAAAACATATGGTGCCCCAAAATGGGAAGGGAACAGGTTCCCATAATACACTTTCCAAGAAGAAAGAGGTAGTGCCGACCTAAATTAGCCGAGAAGAAGAGGGCGGACGTGCTGAGCTATCTTCAAATATGAGGAGCGCGGGATCAAAAGCTTTCAAACTCTCAATTGGTCGAAAGTGATCGTCTAGGTGAGACAATTACTCCAGAATGTTTGGATTCCCAAAATATTACATAGACAAACTCACAAGTGGAGAAGAAAGGTTGGTTAGACTGGTGAGCCGAGCTAAGGAATTTAACTCGAGACACGCTTTTTTCAAAGAGCTTTCAGTGTGGCGCTATGTGTCCGTGGTGTGGCTCCTCTTAGGTACCTCTCAGTTATTCGATCTGCATCACTGGGCCCTCTCGACAGGTTAGTAAGATACTAGGAATTGTACGGGTAGTCTAGTCGATGGTCTTCTACTCCGGTTGTAGCCAAAACTTAATAATTCACTATACAATGTAAAAATGATAAATGTGGATTGTAACGACCTAAAATTTCATATATAAATTTTAATGAAAACACATAGTTTTAAAATAGTCAATTGACTATTGATAGAGTTTGGGGTCCAATAGATGTTAATCTAGCGGTTTGGAGTGGTAAGGATCCCCGGTATGGAGTTAGTATGGTTTTAGGTTATTCCGGCAATATGCCGAGGGCCTACGAGGCCCATTACGATCTCGAGGTATTCTGAAATTTTAAATACTTTATTCATGAAAGCTGTAGACAATTCAATTACGAATCCAACGCAACTTGAATCACCTTAATCGAAGGTCATACGAAGAAATTATGATCAAAATACTCTCGGAAGTCCCATTGTGGAAATTCTGGAAATTTCCTCTAAGGGACCGGTCTCCCAAAAATCAAGAGACCGGTCTGTCTTGAAGCAGAGAGGTCCCGAGTGTGAAAGGACTGGTCTCCCAAAAATCAAGAGACCGGTCTCTCTTGAAGCAGAGAGGTCCCAGAGGTGAAGGGACCGGTCTCCCAAAAATCAAGAGACTGGTACCCTAGTGTATTTTCTGCAGAAATTATTTTAATGAAGGGCAATTGGGTCCTTTCATGTAGGGGTCCTATATATATGTATTTTGTGCATGGGAGAGGGCATTTCAGCCTAGAATTCATCTCCTCCCTCTATCTCTCTAAGGTGAGTCTCCTCTCTCCCTCTCTTAAACCCATTCTTCTTCACCTCTCTCTCAACTTTTGAAGATCTTTCATAGGGTTTTGGGAGAAATCTCGTTCTTTAACGATGGAGAGCGCGACACGATCTAAGTTTCTACGGTCTCGGTTCATGGCGGTGTGTAGGACGTTTTCGGCAACCTCGGAACTCCGGCGAACCTCTGGTGGATAAAATCCTTAGCTATTATTGAGTATGTGTGTGTGTGTGTATAGGCTAAATTTGGTGATCATTCTTATGTGTATTGCATTTGATAATTTAGGGTTTTACTTTGGTGAAATCAAATGGTGACCTTAGACCCACAAATCGTTTGATATAGTACCCTATGGAGTTAGGCACGCTACGTGTTCGATGAAATTCCCATGAGGGAACGACTTGTAATTTTTGACTATAGGAGAAATGGTGGTCATTGGAGATAAGGCCACCAAGTGTTTGATAAATTGCCTAATGTGAACCTTGAATTATGTCTTGAAGAATTTTGAACCGTTAAGTTATTGTAGGATGTGTGATTGCATGTGTAGTCACTTTGGACCCATATGGCTACCATAGGACCCATGATGTTTAATGTGAACTGGGTAATCAAAAATTGATCCTCATTGGACGTCATAGTGAAATTAAATCGTTTAGATTATCCATTTGGGTGATAGAGTCTTGGGTACGTTTGTGTGAACATCTTGGGAAATTATTAAAAGTATGGGCCTTGTCGGTCTCGTCACATCTCTTGAAATTGGTCAAGTTTGGGTTTGTATTCATAGAACTCTGTGGCAAACTCAATGAACTCTAACACAGAGGATGTGCCCCATGAGGGCTACTCGTGTTCAACCTATAATCTATTGCTTGGAAAATTTGAAATGAATGGAAATGGTATCGAGTAGGTTGATGTGGAAAATGGTGTCGCTTGATAGCCTTGACTCGGTATGATAACAATGATAAGAGAATAAGAAACAAAATCATTTAATACTGCGAAAATCATAGGGTACCGTGGGCCCTCCCAATGAGTTTGGGGAACGCTGGATATGTGGCGGGAACAGGTTGTGGTCGTACTTCCTTGGATGGTCGCACTATCCACGACATTATGCACAACGGGAATAGACAGGTGTTGGACTTCCTCGGTGGTCGCGCCACCACATTGATCATAATGGGGGCGTAGCGTAGCCCTCCCAACGAGTTGGGGAAGAACGAGGGGAAAGGATAGTGTGCCGACTTCCACTATGCCGGACCCGATCCAATATGATATGAATTGTGGAAACATAAAGAATGAAAGATTGGGATAACTTGGATGGGTCTTGGTTAGATGCCTCCACGGAGTATCCATATGGAAAAAGGTGAGAACTTCTGAATGTGAAAGAAAAATAAAGAAATTCGAATATCTCTATAGTATGGGCTATGGAGAGTGAATCCGACATGAGAACTTGTTACCCACCTCAATTATGAGGAAACTAATAATGAAAGGATGAAAGAAAATGAAATGAATGCCATAAATATCCAACATGCATGCAATTCAAACACTTGGTAAATGACGGCACTTTACTTTGGAATGACTTAATTAGGGATTCCCTTACTTAATACACTTTACGATAAGGTACGGAACATCCGCATACCTAAGCGTTAGATAACGAGAAGTAAACATTTATATTGTCTAGTAGAGGACTCTTGACTAGTTGTCCCTTGGGTTACTTATCTCACTCCTCACTTGCACTTTGGCTTAGGTACTGTTTGTACACTTACTCGTGGACACATAGGCATGCACCGCATGTGCATGCTTGGTAGTAGTTAGGGATTTTCTCACTGAGCCGTTGTTTGCTCAGACCCTCTTTCTTTTCCTTTTTCTAGTCTGTGTTGCAGGACTAGACGGGCTTGGAGTTGGAGTCAGCTGCTGAATTTTCTTGAGTTAGGCAGGGCAGTTCCAGCTGCAATTTGCACCTCTCACCTCAGCCTCAGCTAGGTTTTGTTTAGTACTTTTGTCATTGGGTTGTACTTTTACCCCTGTATTGTAGTTTTAGTTTCAGTTCAGTTGTACTCGTACCTTACTTTTTAGTACTTCAGTTGTAGCCGGTTTTGGCATTGAACTTCACCTCCGCTTCTTCTTTTCATGTTGTATCATGTATGTAATGAGAATTCAACTGAATGGATCTGAATGAAAAGTAGTGATCTCCCCTGCTATGTATTTAAATTTTTTTAAAAAAAATGGTTTGGAAATCCGAGGCGTGACAACTTGGTATCAGAGCTTTCGGTTCGAATACCTTGGAGCCGTGGGGAGACACCTAGTCTCCATGGGTTCTCTTGGTCATTACATTATTCTCAAGTCATGTCTGTGTGCCTGATGTCCTCTATCGCATCATGGCCTTGTGTCTTTGAGGTATCCTATTTTTTGGTCTCCTTCCTCAATGTTGAGTTTATCCACCCTTTGGAAGTTGAGTATTGATCTCTTGTGGTGAGCCTAGTCGCCTTGCGGTGTTTAGATACTCTTGTGTCCTCATCCCTAGTGATTATAATGGATCTTTGGTGGTTATTAGTTGGTCTTGAGCTCCTTGGTTTCGCCAAAATTTGAGATTGTGGTTTATGGTAGGATGAGATTTGTGGAAGTGTTGAGATTGTTATGGTGGTTGTTCCTTGTCATGCCATTAGTAAGGCAGAACTTGGGTCTCGTTTATACCTTGTGCTAGGATTTTGGGTAACTTTTATGTTGGATTGGTTGTGAGTAATACCCTTGTGGTCCTTTTTAGTCTCATAATCAATTGTCCTTCCATATTGAGGCTTTAGCACTTGTATAGTTGTTGGTAAGGTGGGCCTTATAGTTCATCCTAGTAGGTGTTCCTTTTCATTTGATAGGAATTTTGGGGCCTTGTCGAGATTTTTAGTATTCTTCTTTAAGAGGTATGACCGTTGGTCATATTTCCTCGTGAATTTAAATTAGTTGCGCTTGTTTTAGATTGTGTGGGTTTCGCAATACGGTTGTCAGTTAGTCTGCATTACGGGTGATGTTGTTGGGTTCGTGTAGATTACTTAGGATCATTGCGCGCTAGTTTGGGGGTCAAAGTAAACTTGTAAAATGCTCTTCCTTTGCCCAATATCGTATTCTTCTTGGATGCCTTTTGTGAGTTATTCACTCTTTGCATATCTTCTTGTATGACCATTGCTAAAAGACTAAAATCTTCTTCTTATAAGGTACCAAGATGGATGCTAGTCGTGCTTTAAATGCATTAAAAGAGTTCCTTCTCATGAATCCTCCCCAGTTCAACGGTGAAGGTGACCCTTCTGAAGCAAAGCATTGACTCGCAAGCATCTGCCAGATCTTTAATGCTTTAGGTATTGTCGAGGGCCTTGTCCAAGTGGCCCTAGCAGCATTTCAGTTTGTTGGAAAGGCCAATGAATGGTGGAGCTCAGTGATGATGAATCATCAATTGTCCAGTGCATCTCCTTCTGAGAGTCTGTCTTGGGAGCAGTTTGAATTTATGTTTGATGAGTAGTACCTTCCTAGTTCCATTCACGAGTAGTTGAAATTGCAGTTTGAGTGTCTGATTCAAGGGGGCATGGTAGTGTCCCAATATGCTGTGAAGTTCCAAGCCTTGTCCCGTTTCGCATCAGAAAGGGTTAGTTCGGAAGACGACAAGTGTTAAATGTTTGAGAAAGGTTTGCGTTGCCCGATTCAACAAATTGTGGTGAAACAACAGATTGAGGATTTCGTTGTTTTGTTGGAGCGTGCTAGAACAGTAGAGTTTTGCCTTGAAGAAGTAGCTCGAGTGCCTTTGGGGGTGCCGTATCAACTTCCTATTAGTGTGTGTTCTCTCACGTCCGGGAATTCTGGCAAGAAGTGAGGCCAAGCTCAGTCTAAACCTCTGTATAAGCACTTTGGTGTGGGTTCTTCTTCCTCCTCATCTCACCATGCAGACGTCGTCTTTAAACCACAGGTTGTGTGCCATAGATGTTATCAATCAGGTCATATCCGTGCTCAGTGCACCGCTTAGTTCTCCTCTTCCTGGCTCATATGTGGGAAGGCTGACCACAGGGCTAGAAAGTGTCCACGCGGAGCTAGTACTAGTGGAAGACCGGGTCCATGATCGGTTCCCACTCTTGATTGTCATCTCCCTCTACTGAGGATTGTTACTTCTTTTGCATCTTTTCGTGGTCTGTTTAAATTAAGATTGTTGGATCTTTGACCTCTTAACTGTAATCTCAAATTTTTTAGGAGATGGAACCTTTTTCCTTTTGTCTGGCTATTGAACTTTGAATTCCTAAATGATTGATTTCGTTATAGCCACGTGCCTTATCATTTAACGTCGGTTGATTTGATCTTGCTAGTAGTCTTTTTCCCTTCTCATTGATGGATAAATTCGTGCAACTGTACTTTGATCGACAGTGATAGATCATTTGGTTTTTCTTGCTAACCTTTAAGAGAGTCGCACTTCGTTTGATGCTTAGAGATTGTTGAATCTCTGGTAGTACCTTTTTAAATCGTATATTCGAAATCTAGAGGTGAATGTTATAAAGCTGGTTGAGTCGTGGATAATGTTTCTTTGACCTACTCTCTGTCCGACGCATGTGGTAGGATTCTTTTGTTCCTTATGGTATTTTGCTCGAGTTTAAATGTCTAATTTGTGGACCACCCCTGTTGTATGTTGTTTGTTCCAAACTCTTAGTTGGGATAACGTTTGTCGATCTTGTTCCACTCAGAATTTTGATAAGAAATTTCTATGATCGAACTATGTTGTGTCCTCGTGCTTATCTCGTTAATAATGTTGTGTCTTTGGCTCGAATATTTGTAGCTCAAATCTTGGTTGCGAGATTCTAATAAAACTAGGAACAGATGTTTGCGTTAGTTATTTTTGTGTGGAGCGTTGCTTGATCGCAGGCAAGAAGTTCGTGGACCAACGAAATACGTGTTTGATTGATCGTGGGAAATGTTGGGTCTGAATGCATAGTGTGGTCTAGACTTGGTGTGAGTTTAGTGTCATGCCATGTTGTTTGGGCCTGACACTTGTACATTTTGGCGTGGGTGCGTGAGTATTTTTTTGGTATGTGATATACGTTTGATGTGGTGGATTGGTTTGAGAATAGCTTCCGGTTGGGGCGTCTCAAAGCAAACCACCAAGGTCATGCGGTTACCACACTAGGACGTGTGTGTTTGGTGTAGTGTTCTTTGGCTTGAGAGTTTGGAGCACATTCATGCGTGGCATTTTCTTTTGTTTAGTTCATGGGTGTTGGTACGACGACGTATCCTCGCTAGTTATAATTTGCTAAGCATTCGTGCAAATGGTCTTATCAAGTGTCGGCATGTCTTTAGCGTATCATCATGTATTGGGGTACCCGTGGTATGATTGTTGGCTTGCGGCGGATGACGATGCTCAAATTACTTGCGTGCGATTTTGTAGAACTGATTCATTCCTCGTTGTAAATGTTGTTGTAAAGAAGATTGTTGGCTTCTGGCTCTTGAGGAGATAAATCCCTTACGGGATTCTCTGTCACTTGTATCTTTGACAAGATCACTTTTTGTGTGTGTCGGCGTGTCCACACCTTATCGGGAGTTGTCCTTTTTATTCTTTAGTGTGACACGTTGGTTGCTCAAGTTTGGTGCTTCTCAGTAGAAACCCTTGTATATCTATCTTTCGTCAATTTCGTGGACCAACCGTAGGAGGTTGTAGCAAGGTCGTACTCATGTTGAGTTAAGCATTCGAACGCCCGCATTGAATTCAGGCGTTTCTTTTTCCTAATTTCTATTCGTGTTAGATCCAACTCTTGAGGAGTTTGTTGTGAAAGTAAGTTTTGATTCCGATTCGATTGTTGAGGAATGACTACGCCAGTCTCGTTAGTCGGTGGCAAAGTTTGCATTTCCTCTTTTGTCTTGTTTAATTTCGAGGACGAAATTTCTTTAAGGGGTATGAGATGTAACGACCTACAATTTCATATATAAATTTTAATGAAAACACGTAGTTTTAAAATAGTCAATTGACTATTGATAGAGTTTGGGGTCCAATAGATATTAATCTAGCGGTTTGGAGTGGTAAGGATCCCCGGTATAGAGTTAGTATGGTTTTAGGTTATTCCGGCAATATGCCGAGGGCCTACGCGGCCCATTACGATCTCGAGGTATTCTGAAAATTTAAATACTTTATTCATGAAATCTGTAGACAATTCAATTACGAATCCAATGCAATTTGAATCACCTCAATCGGAGGTCGGACGAAAAAATTATGATCGAAATACTCTCAGAAGTCCCATTGTGGAAATTCTGGAAATTTCCTCTAAGGGACCGGTCTCCCAAAAATCAAGAGACCGGTCTCTCTTGAAGCAGAGAGGTCCCGAGTGTGAACGGACCGGTACCCCAGTGTATTTTCTGAAGAAATTGTTTTAATGAAGGGCAATTGGGTCCTTTCATGTAGGGGTTCAGCCCATAATTCATCTCCTTCCTCTCTCTCTAAGGTGAGTATCCTCTCTCCCTCTCTCAAACTCATTCTTCTTCACCTCTCTCTCAACTTTTGAAGATCTTTCATAGGGTTTGGGGAGAAATCCCATTCTTTAACGACGGAGAGTGCGACACGATCTACGTTTCTACGGTCTCGGTTCATGGCAGTGTGTAGAACGTTTCTGGCAATCTCGGAACTCTGGCAAACCTCCAGTGGGTAAAATCCTTAGCTATTATTGAGTATGTGTGTGTATATATAGTCTAAATTTGGTGATCATTCTTATGTGTATTGCATTTGATAATTTAGGGTTTTACTTTGGTGAAATCAAATGGTGACCTTAGACCCACAAATCGTTTCATATAGTACCCTATGGACTTAGGCACGCTACGTGTTCGATGAAATTCCCATGAGGGAACGACTTGTAATTTTTGACTATAGGAGAAATGGTGGTCATTGGAGATAAGGCCACCAAGTGTTTGATAAATTGCCTAATGTGAACCTTGGATTATGTCTTGAAGAATTTGCCACCGTTAAGTTATTGTAGGATGTGTGTGATTGCATGTGTAGTCACTTTGGACCCATATGGATACCATAGGACCCATGATGTTTAATGTGAACCGGGTAATTGAAAATTGATCCTCATTGGACGTCGTAGTGAAATTAAATCATTTAGATTATCCATTTGGGTGATAGAGTCTTGGGTACGTTTGTGTGAACATCTTGAGAAATTATTAAAAGCATGGGCCTTGTCGGTCTCGTCACATCTCTTGAAATTGGTCAAGTTTGGGTTTGTATTCATAGAACTCTGTGGAAAACTCAATGAACTCTAACACGGAGGATGTGCCCCATGAGGGCTACTCGCGTTCAACCTATAATCTATTGCTTGGGAAATTTGAAACGAATGGAAATGGTATCGAGTAGGTTGACGTGAAAAATGGTGTGGATTGATAGCCTTGACTCGGCTTGATAACAATGATAAGAAAATAAAAACAAAATCATTTAACACCGTGAAAATCATAAGGTACCGTGGGCCGTCCCAATGAGTTTGGGGAACGCTGGATATGTGGCGGGAACAGGTTACGACCGTACTTCCCTGGATGGTCGCACCATCCACGACATTATGCACAATGGGAATAGACAGGTGTTGGACTTCCCCGGTGGTCGCGCCACCACGTTGAGCATAATGGGGGCATAACGTAGCCCTCCCAACGAGTTGGGGAAGAACGAGGGAAAGGATAGTGTGCCGACTTCCACTATGCCGGACCCGATCCAATATGATATCAATTGTGGAAACATGAAGAATGAAAGATTGGGATAACTTGGATGAGTCTTGGTTAGATGCCTCTACGGAGTATCCATATGGAAAAAGGTGAGAACTTCCGAATGTGAAAGAAAAATAAAGAAATTCGAATATCTCTATAGTATGGGCTATGGAGGGTGAATCCGACACAAGAACTTGTTACCCACCTCAATTATGAGGAAACTAATAATGAAAGGATGAAAGGAAATAAAATGAATGCCATAAATATCCAACATGCATGCAATTCAAACACTTGGTCAACGACGGCACTTTACTTTGGAATGACTTAATTAGGGATTCCCTTACTTGATACACTTTACGATAAGGTACAGAACATGAGCATACCTAAGCGTTAGATAACAGGAAGTAAACATTTATATTGTCTAGTAGAGGACTCTTGACTAGTTGTCCCTTGGGTTACTTATCTCACTCCTCACTTACACTTTGGCTTAGGTACTGTTTGTACGCTTACTCGTGGACCCATAGGCATGCACTGCATGTGCATGCTTTGTAGTAGTTAGGGATTTTCTCACTGAGCCGTTGTTTGCTCAGACCCTCTTTCTTTTCCTTTTTCTAGTCTGTGTTGCAGGACTAGACGGGCTTGGAGTTAGAGTCAGTTGCTAGATTTTCTTGAGTTAGGCAGGACAGTTCCACCTGCAGTTTGCACCTCTCACCTCAGCCTCAGCTGGGTTTTGTTTAGTACTTTTGTCGTTGGGTTGTACCTTTACCCTTGTATTGTAGTTTTAGTTTCAGTTCAGTTGTACTCGTACCTTACTTTTTAGTACTTCAGTTGTAGCCAGTTTCGGCATTGCACTTCACCTCCGCTTCTTCTTTTCATGTTGTATCATGTATGTAATGAGAATTCAACTGAATAAATCTAAATGACAAGTAGTAATCTCTCCTGCTATGTATTTAAATTATTTTCAAAAAAATGGTTTGGAAATCCGGGACGTGACATGGATATTGGAATACCCTTGAGTTTGTCAAGCTAATAGGAATAACTTTGTACTTTCCCTTAATTTCCTTAAGTATTCCTATGGACGAAATCAAGTGGAGGAAAACTTATATTTTGACTGAGCGTGAAACATTGAAAGGAAATTGAAGTAGAATGACCAAAATGGAAGATAAACGTGTTTTCTAGTCCTTTTACATTTTAAGGAATCTTATGCATGCATTAGACCTTATGTACACTGAGCACTCACTCACAAAAACCATATACATCGTATTGTTTAGATTTCTCTACTAGGCTATTGCATAACCCTCTATTTTAGGTATGAAGATACATGCTTGACTTGGAGTTAGAGTCCAAGCACATAGAGGGCATTTGGTAAGACATCATTTGGTAGTCCATTGTCTTTACTCTATTTGTAATTGTATTTCATTATTTTTCTCATACTTGTACCCGAACACTTATTATAAAATTGTGACTCTCATTTGGGTTTGTATGTAATGTATGCCATACACTTCCATTTTATTTATTATGGGTTGGAAATCATAGATGGTAGTTATTTTATCTCTTGATTCCTAGTTTTAGAAAATGATTTAAAAATCTGGGTTGTTATAATTGGTATCAAAGCAAAGTTTTGAAAAACCTAGGGACATTGGGGAGACATATAGTCTCAATAGGTGCACTACATTTGTATTGCATGTCATATAGTGTGGTTAATATACTTGTATACATTTCATGAGTTATAGGGAAAGCTAGGCTTTAATTGGAAAAATGAATGATCCTTTGGGACCCTTTCCTAGTTGTTGGTTGGTTTAAGGATATTCGATCCTTTGTTGGTTCCCTTTGATTTGGTCATGTTGTTGTTCTAATTGAGACTCGATTCCATTTCTACCATTATTGTTGATCCTTACTGTGGTAGCCGGTTTCTGCCGAACAGTGTCTTCGGATGCTAACCCTCCGGTTCTGGCCGACGGCTCCAGTGGTCCCTGCAAACAAATAATGGGTCCCCCTGCTTGGCTCTTGCACAACAGAGTTTAGTGCCTACCGGTCGGTCGTGACCAACGGGGCCTCCGATGCTTAAGTTAGTAACTTTTTGTGGAGAGGGTAAAGCAAATAGGAGAGGCCAGACGGTAGCGGTCGGGGATCAAAAGTCTGGATCCCTTGAACAGTACCCCATAAGGGGTATTTATAAGGGAACGTTGGCTTGGGGCTCAAGAATATCGAGTGGGCTGCACGTCGAGGGCCCTTTAGTGGGCCTGGATGGTTGATGGACCGGGTTAGGCTGTACAAACGGGGTATCAGGGCGGATACCCCATGATAGGGATAGGTGGGTGGCCCTCCGGCGTGGTACGGTCCATTCAGAAGGAGGTCCCAAGAAGCGAAGGGAATTGCCAAGGGTCACTGTCCGGACATTGGTGGTCGGTTTAAGTGTGGACCCTCCAGTCCGGACAGTCTTTGTGACCGATGCGCTCAAGATAGGTTTTTAAGGCAGGCTTTCCCCTAGGGCATGGGTCCGGTCACCACAATAGCCCCTCAATCTTTCCCAATTTTTTTGGAAAAGATTGAAATTGGTTTACCGGACGCCATACTCCGGGAGAGCAATTTTTGTTTATTTTCTTCGGTCGTCATTTATGACATTACCTGACAGGCGTCAGGATAGTGATTAGACACGGATGTCAGGGGTCACCACGTGTCATGCTCCGATTTGCGGGTTAAATGGACTGTCTTAGTATATATGCAGAATTATTAATGTTTACATCTGTGATTCGTACCTGAGGGAGAACCTATAAATAGGCCTGTACAGTATGACCTTCGGTACTCGGTTCTGTGTGTAAGAGGCCTCCGGAGAGCTACATACCCTTCGGCAACTGCATTCCTCCGCTCATTATGGATCAGGTGATTGACTTGTCTTCTGCTTCGTCGCATTCTGAGTTGGAACCTTTGTTTCAACCGGCTCATAGAGAGCACACTCGTGATGTTAGTTCAAGGGCGTCGTCACCTGTCGAAGAGATCACTCCCGAAGCATCATCTAGTTTCCTTGGAAAATTTTGTTGCTTGGTCGATTATTGATTGGTTCTTTGGGAAGTATTGTCCTCCTTGTTATTACCCTATGGATTGGTGGTTGTGTCTTCTTGATAAAGATCGTTCGCCCGTTGTTGTTTTACAAATTGTTGGTCAACTCTTTTTGAGAAGTATGACTCCCTTCGTTGTTGCATCATTATTGAATTGATGATCATATCGGTATCCCTTGTATCGGGAAGTGTCCCTTTCGATCTTGTCTTGTGATTTAGGATATGGACATGAACTTTTGTTCTTCGATGTTTCGATACACTTCTATCCCTAGTAAATTTCGGGGACGAAATTCTTTTAAGGAGGTTGAGATGTCACGACCTAGAATTTCAAAAGTATTTTTAAATTAAAACGTATCTTTATAATTGATTTACTCTTGGAAAATGAGTTTTCGTAGTGACCGATGAGGGTTGGAGTGGTTAGAGTTCCCGGTAGTGGATTGGTATTGTATTGGAT
>NMUG010002318.1:0-16185 GCA_002855965.1 Monotropa hypopitys | reverse complement strand
AGAGGATGACTTCATCACCTACGTCACCGGGAAGATCTCGCCACGAGGAACAACTTTAAGCCTTGCAAGAAATCCGGGAGATGCCCGAAAGACCCTCAAAATTTAAAGAGAAGATGGAGAAGCCATGGGAGGTAGAGAGAGAGCGAGAGAGAAGCTCTAGGGTTAGAAAATGAGAGAGGAGACTCTCTCTGGCCGAAATAGGGTATAAGACACGACCTAGGGGTGAAAGGACAATAATACCCCTCATTAAAACACAAAAGAATTCATTTTCTGTGAGCGTCGTCCGGACGAAGCTTACCGTCGTCCGGACGAGCACCCCCGTGGTCCGGACGAGCACCCCCGTGGTCCGGACGATACCTCCTGAAGCAAAATCACAAAATCTAAAACCTTCGTCCGGACGAGACTAACCCATCGTCCGGACGACCACTCCTGAACCATTTTGTTGTCTCTCTGCCGAGCTCGTCCGGACGAGACTCGGCCGTGGTCCGGACGACCGGACCCAAAATTTTCCAGAAAATCAACCGTGTGAACTCCGAGGGTGTTTTGATTCTAACTTCTTTGTCCGACCTCCGATTGAGGTGATTCAAGTTGCGTTGGATTCATAATCGAATCCTCTACCTCATCCTAGGGTCAACCACCTTAAAATCGCACTAAGATTTTAAGATAAAATAAATTAAGATTCCAAATCTAATTTAAGATACGAATTTATATTCCAGAAATTTCTTTATAAAATACGTGTCGCTACAGTTAGTGCTACCGGCGCCGTCTGCAAAAATGTCACTCTAATACCTAAGTCAGTCAGAGAAGGGAGCAGTCGAAAAGGACAAAACGGTCTATAGGAAGAAGGTATATCGAGTAACATGTACCTCTTCCGTTAGACGGGTCCTTATTTATAACCAAGCTTCCACTCCCGATTTGGTATCCTACTCCATGATATTCGACATAATTCCCGAGAACGTAACGCTCTCTCGATCTCCAATCCATTATCGAGATATTCGAGATCTTCCACGATCCTTGCTGTGCACGCTGACGTGTTGGTCCGGTACGATCTACGAGTTCCGACAACCAACTGCTACCGAACCAACGATTGCAATTATCCAATATGTGTCTTATGTATCATGACCTCGTCGATCTGGCACCATGAATGCTACCGTGTAATCCTGCCCATATGGGTCGTGATCTAGAGATCCTGATTTCTCGTACCAACAGAGTTGGTTGCTTATCTTGCTTCCACGGTGGGCCTATAGTCCGCCTAATCGTGGTCCTGCAGTCGTTGAGATACAGTTTATGAGTCCATCACCCGAACTGAACCGTCTGTCCGTCATGGGCCTAGCCCCCCGTGAGCCTGCTCTGTTTATCCAACTCGAAGGCCTGACATAGTTCAGTTACCACATACACAAATACAAATAAAATTCAGTTCAAATATTTCGAGGGTTCCCGTAGTCAAAGATAGACCCAAACTACAAAGAGCAAAAAATAATCCAAAAATGTAGCAAACTAAGAAGTCGAGAATTCACAAACTGTATCAATGAAACTAGAAGGATTCCGGAACAATATTCCAGAGAACAATGTTATGCAGATTCACCAAAATAGACTCCACATTTCTCCCCCAACATTTTATCTCCATGTCCCCCATTCCTTTGCACCACCTCCTTAGGTAGAATCAGATCAACTGTCTAGGGCACCCAGAGCCTTCATGTCCTCTAAGAAGGCTGTGTACGAGTCATCTATACTTTGTGGTTTTGGTGGTGATGAGGAATTAACTGACTCTGGTTTTGCAACAGTAGGAGCAAGTGCAGGCTTGATGGCGGCAGCTGGTGCAGATGAGAGAGATGTCTTTGATTTGGGTTTCGGAGCAGCTGTCTCTCTCCTCACACGTACTGAGGCGGGAACCTGTATTTAGAGATAAAGATGAACTTCATATTATAAAAAGCTGAAAATAACCCATGTGTCTACGAGAAATTGAACACAGCCATTTCCAATATCTACCAAAGAGAGAAAACATAATAGCTCCAACATGCAATGAGCTGGAGTCAATTACGTCGTTTCTTTAGGCATATATCAACAGTTTTCTCTATAGCTGTTTTTCCTGTCTTGACAATACTTCCGTTTTTAATTCATCAACCAAAAACGTCCCAAAGGGTGCCAGCTTGGACAAAAGTATCGTGGGATAAACACCCCAGGTGTAGAAACAAAAACCAACTTGTGAGTTTGATGTCACTTCACCAGAAGAGGAGGAGAGCATGAGGAAAACTGGAACATGTTCCAAATTTAGAAAACATGTGTGGGAAGTTTTGCAAGTGAGTAACATGCATATCGGGATATGGGATGCATGTCTAGTTCTCATTGCAAAGGAATCAACACTCTTTGGAAAGGACAATATCTGTTCCCTGCACGGGAATGGCAATTGCCCTTGGAGCTCATCCAGCCATGAAGAGCAACTCGCTTTTCACTTCAAGGACGGTCCTATCATACATAGCTAAAAACCACATATGCAACAACATAAAACTTGCCCAACAACTTAAAAACCACCTTCCCCACGACAACTTTTATCAACTGAAACAAACTTCTATATTTATTTCAGAGAATAACAAATACAGAATTCAAAATTACACCCTTTACATAAGAGCATAACAGACTTAGATGGATAGACATTTTCCTACACCTACAACATGCCAGCTGAGCATAACTGCCTCAGCACCTAAACGGCTAGGCTCACTAGGGGTGTGGGATATTTCAAGTTTCAACACTTGGATCCACTAGCTATTATTACATTTGAAGGTGAAAAGCTCACATTAGCTGTGAAAGGCACGTTTGTAGTTCATATTCTAGATGATTGAACACATATTATCTAAGTACATTGTAACAAGGGCAAAAAATCAACAGCAGTAAACGGGTGCTTTAGTGCCACCCATCCCAGAAAAGTCGTAACAAACACTTTCAAGATCATTGGTGGAACCAAAGATTTAACTGACATCAGGGTCACTGGCCTCAGGCTAGGAGAAAGGCACAGAACCATAACCCGAACAACTAATCTACCATTGTGGAACTCTAGATATCCTGAGGCAGTTTTCTGTCACTAGACTACCTCGTTTCTCCCCTACTCCTATGGAAGGATTCACATGCACTTAACATAATTTACTGACTTCCCTGCTGAATAAGTTAACTACAATTCCATACATCTTTTTTTTTGTGTGTGTGTTTTGTTTTAATCTACATGCCGGGAAGAGAAAAAACAAAATAAGAGACTACCTCAATGCAAAACACCAGACAAAACTACTAGAAACCATCTTTAAAGAATTCCAAACTCTACAATCTTCAACCACCTTGTCACTTCGAATAAATCTGCTATTGGCTTGACTCCCTATGGACAGCAAACAAAAAGGTATAATCCAGTTTTATATCCTGTTCCCAAGTCTAATGAAAGTGAAAGTGAATGTGAAAGAGAGAACATAACCCTAACACAATTTGGTTTTGAATTACAAACTCTCATTTTCCATCTAAGTTAATGACCTTGTCTACCTCTGAAAATCTTGTTCTATGAAAACAAAAAACATGTAGGTTAACAATCTACCTCTGCAACATTATATTAAGAATACCCACAAAATAACAATGCAATATACTAATAAACAGAGAAACTTGCCATGGACGTAAGTTCTGGAGTGTGCTGAGCTAGTGGCCTCTTAACAACGGTAGATGCAGCCGATTTGATAAATGATGGCTTTTGAGGTACAGTAGGCCTTGAGACAAGATCATCGAGTGGAAAAGGAGGAGGACAAGGTGGAAGTGGTGGTCTCATCATGGGAGGTGGTCCGGGAGGAGGACCAAAAGGTGGCCTTGGAATCAGAGCTTGGCCAGGTATTCCAGGAGCAGATAACGGCGGCCGCATCTCTAGTGGAGGTGGAGGTGGAGGTAGCGGGAACCGTGAAATCCCTGGGGGTAATACGTCAGGATGCAAAATTGGAACTTGTGCATGCATAGGTATTGCAGGTTGAGGCCTTGGAGGAGGTGGAGGGGGAACTATTTTAGAAAGATCTTTGGTCCCTGAAGAATTTCTAGCCTCAGATTCAGATAGCGCAACTTCAGACTGATCACTTGCAAACTTCAATGGCAACCCAGGTGGCGGAGGGGGTGGAGGGAGCATAGTAGGTGCCTGCAAGAGAGATTATATCTAGTTTTAGACAAGCAAAATGTCAATTTCCCTTTCAAAAGATAGTTCTACATTTCAGTGAGCAACTTTTTAGACAACATGTTTCCATGTCATATGTTTTTTTTCTTGTTAATGAGGAAGAGCATACCTGAAATGGCAGCTTGGAAATTGGATTATCTGACTTTGCAGTTTGACCACTGTCCCTTTCAGCAATCCCAGTGCCAGGTGGAGGTGGCTGAGTAGACTGATGGAGAAGAGCTGGTGGAGGTGGCGGAAGGGAAGGGCGGGTTGCAACATGTTCTTTGGGTGGAGGACCAGGATGTGGAGGCGGAAAAGGAGGCGGAGGCAATGATGTAGACGAGTCGTCCATGGCAGGCTTTGGGGGGATAGGAGGTGGAGGAGGTAAAGGCAAAGATGCAGGGTTGATTGAATCATCTGCAACAGGTGCATCATCAGTATGAGGCATAGGAGGGAGAGGTGGTGGTGGTGGAGGGGCAGCCAAAGCAATATCCTCTGATTCTAAATCCTCTGATGATGCAGCACCGCTTGACGACGCTGCTGACAATGGAATTCTAGGTCCTGCAGATAAATGTCAAGACAGGATCACACACACACACACACACAAAGAGAGAGAGAGAGAGAATATGAAGTACCTATTGTCGATTTAAACATAGGAGGCTTTCCAGGTGGTGGTGCTCCAGTTGGATTCAATGTAGGGTGATAGTAAACTGAGTCCTGCATTGGTAAATAACTTCATGTGGGTTATGACTCAGATAATATTATAGTACATGGAAAATTCATTAGACCCTTGTGGTTTGGCTTTGAAGCACTTCACCTCCATGACCTTTTCAAATAGCCATTTTGCCTAGTTTCCTCTCTTTACCATTGCCCATCTAATTAACAGAAATTGTGTCATGCACCTATTTTGAATTCTGCATGACAAATCCTAAACCCAAAAGGGGCAGAAGCAGACACAGCAGCTGCCTCCCTCCCCTCCCTGGCAACCAACGGCAACCCCTTTCCAATCCCACAGCATCCATGCCATGCTCTCTCCTTCCCCTCGCACTGTTGCAACTCATCCCCCCTACCAAATAAAATGCAACACTGCAACACCCTTACATGCAAGCACGCACACACATAAAGGAGGTGCGTACTTCAAACTAGTTTTTCCAAAAACACTGTCAACTCCTCTTGAAAATTACAAACCTGAATTGCTATCCAACATTCTATCAAGCCCGTTTCCAATTGCCAATTACATATCTCTCTCCCTGTGTGTGCAAAATATATCCGTTTACATACACAAATTGACAAGTGCATCGTAAATCATTGGTATATACATTAGGTAAACAATGAAAGTACATAAAGCAATAAATAACAAACCTTAGTGTAAATTTTTGTATTCCATACACGCAGAAAGATGGAAGGAAAAAGAGAATGCTAGTGTGAGCAATTGAGCAAACTAAAAGTCTTCCCATTTTCTTTCACTCATCAAAAAACTTGGAACATTGTGTTGTTAGACAAGGAGAGAAGGAAATGTGTATAGGGTGTTATCTTAACCTACTTATGTTATTTATATTAAGAGAGACTTGAATACAATACATAAGTAACCATGTGGAATTAAACTAATACTAAACATATATTCCAACACTCCTCCTCAAGCTGGAGAATAGATATAACACAATCTCAGCTTAACACATAACAATTCTAACTGTGTCTTGAATAATGACTTAGTAAACATGTCACCCAACTGAACACCCGTAGACACGTATGGAGTTGCTATCACACCCCAGTCAACTCTTCACATACTAGGTGACAATCAACTTCAATATGCACAGTCCTCTCATGGAATACCGGATTAGATGCAATGTGCTCATGGAATACCGGATTAGATGCAATGTGAATAATCGTTTGGTTATCACAGTACAAAGGCATGGGCAAGACACAGAATCCTATCTCTTCAAGGAACGACCGCAACCATACAATCTCACACGTGTGGGCCATTGCCCTATACTCAGCTTCTACTGTCTGCTTCTTACTCTTCCAATTGACAAGATTTCCACCAAAGAAGACACAATATCCAGTAGTGGATCTTCTATCCGATGGACCTCCTGCCCAATCAGAATTAGTGAACGCCTCAACGCGTAAATATCCACTAGCTCGATAAAACAAACAATGTCTTGGATGTGACTTAAGGTACTTTATAATCCGGAGAACCGCCTCCCAATGTGGTCGATGAGGAGTAGACATAAAATGACTCATCATACTAACTGCAAAGGAGATATTCGGACGTGTAATGGTCAAATAATTGAGTTTACCAACCAAACGACGATACTGATCATGATTTGAGAGAAGCTCCCCTGATCCACACACAATTTCACATTGGGATCCATAGGGATTTCAATGGACCTAATTCCCAACAAGCCATTATCCTCCAGAATATCTAGCACATACTTTCTCTGTGATAAGTTAATACCTTCTTTGGATCGTGCCACTTCAATACCTAAGAAGTACTGAATTTTCCCAAATCCTTGGTATGAAACTGTTGATGTAAGAAAGTTTTTAGCTCATCAATACCTCATTAGTCATCAATAGTAATAAATGCGTTTCAGACATACAATGCTTCGGCATACCTAGTTACGCTCCCCTTGAGCAACAAACCCAGGTGGTTGCTCCATATAGACTTTCTCCTGGAGATCTCCATGAACAAATGCATTTTTGACATCCAGATGAAACAAGGGCCAATTGAGATTGCTTGCCAGATAAATAAGGATGTGAACTGAACCAAGCTTGGCAATGGGAGAGAAGGTCTCCGAATAATCAACACCATAAGTCTGGGTAAAACCCTTGGCGACAAGGCGGACTTTGCAATGCTCAACGGTACCATCTGAAAGACACTTGATAGTAAATACACATCGACAACTAACAGCAGTCTTACCAACAGGAAGAGTAACCAACTCTCATGTGCTATTATTATATAAATCAGACATTTCATCCTCCATAGTAGTCCGCTACTCAGACCGAGATAAGACCTCTTGAACAGTGTTGAGAACAAAACCAGAGAAGACAGCAATAGTAAAAGCACGGAGAGACGGAGAGACGGAGAGAGATGATGATAAGAGACAAACTGAGAAATAGGATGGGACGTGTTCAACATATTAGCAAAGCCATACTTTACCGGTGGGCGACGATTTTCACGAGTCGAATATCGAGGAGAAGACGGATCTGGCAATAGAGGAAAGACGGAGTGGTGAGTTGAGGCATCGATGTAGGTTGAGGTGATGAGGCAGGTAGAGGTGGCTCTGTAAGCGAAAGTGTAGTAGGATGCGAAAGACTGTGATGGGGCAACCAGTGGGACAATGGTGGCAGACTGGTGTAGGCTTGGCTGAGGAGCTGTGGGGCGGCGGACATATAACTGCAAAGGTTTGGAGGAACAATATCATATGGTACAGCCATAGGTAACACAGACTCAAATGTGATGAGATCATTGGTAGTGACAGGATCCGAGTAATATGATAAGCTCTTATTGAACGTGACATCAGCACACACAAATTCACAACGCAAGGTAGGAGAGTAACATCTATACCCTTTTTTGAGTGCATGAGTAGCCCAAAAAGATACACTTAAAAGACCGAGGATCGAATTTACTCCTATCAGGATCGAGAGCATGGACATAACAAGTGCACCCAAAAATCCGAGGGCGTAATGAGTGAAGAGGCTGACCGGAAAATAAGACTGTATGGGGAACCTGACCACCTAAGACCGTGGAAGGCATATGGTTGATTGAGTAACATGCAGTGAGGACGACTTGACTCTAGTATGACTTGAAAGCATGCATTTGAATAGCAAGGCTCACATAACTAGTGATAAATGTTGAATCTTGCGTTCGGTAATCCCGTTTTACTGTGGAATCCGAGCACAAGACGATTGATGAATAATACCATGGTCATCAAAAAACTTGGAAAGATGTGAAAAATACTCACGCACATTATCGGAATGGAAGACACGAATAGATTTTATTATAAAATGTTTGAAAATGCGATTGTAATTCAGACCTTTCTTTCATAAGATATAGATATGTAGTACGAGAAAAATCATCCACAAAGATGACATAATACTGATAACCGAAATCACTTGGAACATGGACAGGCCCCCAAATATCTGAGTGAACTAACTGAAATGGACTGGACATGCGACGCTCAACTCTAGGGTAGAAAGACACTCGACGGTGTTTACTAAACTCACACACTTCACAAGACAACTCTTTAAGAGAATCGAAAGAGGGTACCCGACATTTTAAATTTGAAAGAGATGGATGACCCAGACGACAATGTTGTTGATATGGAGATGTGAATGACTGAAGGACAACAGACTGAGAGCATACATTAGTAGTAAGGTAATACAGGCCTTCGCGTTCAACACCGACGCCAATCTTTCTCCCCGTCTTATCCTGAAACACACAACCATGAGAAAAAAATTGACAGAGCAATTCAAAGTTTTTGTAAGTTTACTGATAGACAGGTTAGAAGGCAAACGGGGAACATGTAAGACAAATTCTAAAGTAAGGGATGAGGAATAGTCACAGGATCCAATCCAGTAACCTTAGTGGTAGAACCATCTGCTAAGGTAATGTGTGATGATTTACCAATAGACTGACATCCAGAGAAAAGATTAGAAATACTGGTCGTATGATCAATTGTACTAGAATCAATAATCCAAGGACGAGAAGGAAAAGAAGATACAGTACAAGCAATGGAGGAACCTGTCTGAGCAAACACAGTGGTGGAGGACCTTGTCACAGCCCGAGATGACAAGAAGCGGTGGTACTCCTCAGCTGAAATAACCACACTATCGGTAGAAGAGGGAGTAAACTGTATAGCATCTATAGAATCAGCAGCCTGATGAACTTGAGGAAAATCATATAACTCATAACAAGTGTCTACCCAATGATTAGTACCCCACCAGCATGAACACAATTGAGTGCCACGACCACGACTGCGGTCTCCCACTGTCGGGCGGCCACCACGATCAAAGGAACGACAGACATGACCACCAATAACAGTATCTGTACGGCCACCAAAACTCGAAGTATGACCACGCTCGTGAAAACGAGACATCTCACACGAACTACGAACAATACGACGAAGAAGTCAAATCAACACCAATATGACAAATAAGAAGCTGACACGGTCACCAATGAATGTATACTCCAACTCGCTAATCTAACATTGTGTTGAGCCAACTGGGGCGCGAGTCACCGAGTTAACTAGATTGAAGGTGGAACTCAACAGATCTCACTGAGTCGACTCAGGACATGTGCGGCAGACCAAGCAGCAACTAGAACAGGCCATATGGATCTGGAAACTGACGGTGATCTGGACTCTAGATCAATGAAAATAGCAACGGCCAAGAATCAGCAATGAGACGACAACGAGGATGACCAGATTTGTCATACCCGTATCATTTTTATAAATTATAAATGATTTAATATTTAGCGAAGGAAGAATTAAAGAAATAGTATATCCTATTTCATTTATAGAGCCAAAGGAATTATTTAATTGAATTAAATTATATAATATATGCTTATTTAGATAATAAGTATTATCTAAGAGAAAGGGTAAAGGAGACAATATGCTTAAAAATCTGTATTAGGTTAAGAGAATTAACCTAATCGCATATGCTTGATACTTGCTTGAGTGTTAGAGAGAGATTTGAGAGAAGAGAGGCTAGGAGGCTAAGGGAAGATTCAAGGAATCGAAGGCTTTCGGAAGAGAATCTAAGGTAAAGTTCTTCTACAATCTTATTCCTAACGTAAATACGAATCCATTGATATAGTTTATGTCTTTATATCATCTCAGAATTGGCCTAGATCGAGGGTCGAAGGTCAAAATCATTATGGGGGTAAACCTCTAGATTAGGGGGTAATCTTTGTGAATTTGATGGTGTGTAATGGTATTGGGAGGCTAATAATCAAAGGGGTAAAGTCCTTAGATGTTAGGAATACTTTGGTATGAAGGATTTATGAGTTTGGAGGCAAAAAAATGTGTTAGAACGAGGTTATAGATGTTTATGTTCGAGAGTAAATCGTACAAAATCAGGAGCACCAGAGGTGGAGGGAACCGGTACCGGGGGTGAGCGGAACCGGTACCGGGGGTGAGCGGAACCGGTACCGGGAAGGGCTGATATGGGAACCCCTTTGAAGAAGGCTAGAACCGGTTGGCCTGAACATGGGAACCAGTTGAGGGTGGAACGCAACCGGTTGCGGAGTTGTCTCTGGAAATCGGTTCCGGGATTGGTCATCCGGAACCGGTTTCAGGTCCTCGCGGTACCGGTTCAAAACACGGTTGTTGGGATACCGGTTTCAGGTATCTTGGGATACCGGTATCCGGGAGGTGCGTGGGAACCGGTTTCGGGTGTTGCGGGTATCGGTTCCGGGATGCTCTGACCTTAAAATTTTGTTAAGACTTGGGGACCTTTATTTAATTAAAAATGAGGGTTTAAAGATAAGTCTTGGTAATTTATGATGTTTTAAATCCTAGTTAAATGTGTTTAACTACAGGTGAGGATCCGGGAACCTCGGCAACCAAGAAGTAAATCATTTGGAGACTTTCACACATCGGTGAGTGTGTAGATCCTTTTTAATATATGTTAGATGCTTTGAGAATTACTTGCTAAATGTTCATGCATGTTTAGATGTGTTGATAGGAGGTTAAATGCTTCTATGTGGTACATGTTTCTATGTGTTGTACTTGACAATGTCGCATGATTTGATGCCTTAGTTGCTTTATATTAGTGTGTGAAACATGAGTAATGAGTTATACTCCTCTTTGTTGTTTCATAATGGAATGCAAGCATGTGGCAATCACTATTGATGAATCATTAATGTTATGGATATGACGTGGCATGCTTAGAAATGATAGCCGTGAATATAAAACATGCTAAACTGTGACCACTATTGTGATTGTACTCTGGCATGCTTTGTGAAGCTGGAATGTCGATTATAGGGGTACCTAGGGCTTGATTGATTCGCCCTAACAAGTAGACGTACTTCATTTCGGGGGTTCGTCCCATAGGTCCAACGGGATTCGTCGTGGTGTAACGTTGGGACCTAACTGTCGATGTGGCAAATATGTATACCATGTGACACTTACAGAGCAAGTTAACCTTAATGTGTTAAGGAAGAGAATAAAGTAAAATGACATTGAACTTATGTGCTATCACTTGTCGCACCCGTTTTAGACTTGTTTGACTTGTGGCCTTGTTGAGGGGCAATTCACACCCCTACGTTGATATATTATATTTTCATGTAATCTCTTGCGTTATCTTTCATATATTAACTGTTATCTGATACTCTTGGATATGCTTTGTTCTCTTTTTGTTGTGGCATTGTATATCCAGATTCGAGTACTTAGTGGGTTCACTGCAAGCCAATGGTTGGATTGTTTCTTGGAGGTTGATTTGCTATGTTGGAAATATTATTCAATGGAGTTATCACAGTAGTTAGTGATAGTTATTGGATCTATTAAGTTGTTGGTTACTCTCTTAGATGTTATTATGTTTTTAAAAACCTCGTGTTTGAGGTAGGATTGTGTTATGGAGTTCTTTCCTTGAGATTAGTGGTTTATAACTTTATATAGTTTAGAGTTTCCGTTGTGTTATTGGTAATTATGAAGATTTTAAGTTCCTTGGGAAATTTGTGCTTTGGTTATTGAGGTATTTTAGTCACGGCACGTGTCCGGATCATTTATTTTATGTTAGATTCCGGAACGGTTAGTGACAAGATCAGGTCATGGGTCATATTTGATTGGATCTGCTGGCAGTTGAAGAAGTTGATGAGATCAAAGAGGGAACGACAATGGTATTGATAGGATCGACCAAACCAGGAGATATGCCAACGACAATCAGCGACAACGATTGTAAAATGAGAGTCAATCAAACCATAAATCAGAGAAGGTCTCCAGAGGTCCGACAAGTTTCACTGCAGGCTAATGAATGTATGGGGAGGGTCGCCAAAGGCCGGCGAACATCCAAAGAGGGTCGTCCGTAGACAGATCTTGAGAGGTGGCTAGAGAGAGGATAGATGAAAGTCTGGTGAAGATCTATGAAGGCCAAAAGGGGGTCAACAAGGTCTGACGAGGCCAAAAATAGGTCGGCATAGGGCCAACGAGGGCTGATGATAGCGAAGATGGGTTGAACAAGGTCGTCCTAAGGTTTGGGATAGTCGTCGAAGGGGTTTGAGGGTGGTGGCGAGATTCTTGAGGACGGCGATTGACTGGCGAGGGTGATACCAGACTAGGGTTTTGAGTATGGAGGCTAGGGTTTTGGTGTATGACCAGATTAGGGTTTTGGTGTATGGCGGCAGCTAGGGTTACAACACATAGGTGCTGGCTAGGGTTACAGTGACTAAGTTTTTCTTACTATCATGGCTCTGATACCATATTGTTAGACAAGAAGAGAGAAGAAAAAGTGTATAGGGTGTTATCTTACCCTAACACATACTTATCTTATTTATATTAAGAGAGACTAAGTACAATACATAAGTAACCAATGTGGGATTAAATTAATACTAAACATATATTCCAGCATTGATTAGTGTTTTGATCTGGGCCGATTAATTTGCAAATCTAATTATGTTAATAAGACTAATGTGTTGTTAGAATGATATTTTCAATTTTGAGGAATAATGTGTATGGGATAAGAGATACAATGACAATAAGAGAACATAGAAGACAGGGACTGAAGAAAACAAGGAGTACAAGTATATCATTTTACATGTCACTAGCGAAGTTAGCCTTGCACTTTAGACCAAATGTTGAAAACCACAAGGTGGCATAGTGGCTATTTGTAAATTCCAGGAGGTGAAGAGCCTGACCATCCACAACAAGGTGAAATAGAGTTTTCCCTTTAGTAACCGACTGAGTAAGAGATTACTTCAGGTTTTGGGTGCTTGACTCTTTCTTCTTCCTCTGCATTCGTCCTTCTTCGAGGAGGTCCCAAATGACTGCATCAGAAGTCAAACAAATATAATTTGTAATGGGAACCCATAACTAGATTCTTGTACAAAACATCAAAAATAAGCCAGTAAAAACACTCCTCCACCTGAACATAACTGGTGCTTCACCTTTCTCTCGCATTTTTTCTTCATATTCCTGCTCAGAGAATCCGAAAGATTGTTACCATCACAAACAGATCTAAGTAATGTTAAAATGAAGAAAAACATTAAGCCCCGCAACTTAAACATACACAACCAGAAAGAGAAGGATAAACAAAAACAAAGAAAAACTGGTGTTCGCCAATTGAGGAAATTGGGTTAATGGATCTGATAAAATAACAAACACAAGCAACAAATAACACCTCATTTTTTCTCATTTCTTCCAGCATCCTTCTATGGAAGTTGCAATATTTCTAAAAAAATTTAGATAATTTTCTTCGCTACCTTTTCTTTACCAGTGAACACTTAGGTAGTACTGATGTCTTTGAAACCAAATTCAAGGATAGTGACTTCTTACTGTCAAGAAGCCTGGAATTTAAGTAACCTCTTATCGTTGTTCCAAATATTTCTCGAAAAGGAAGACATCACCAGCCCATTTGGAAGATTAAAGAAGTACCAGAAGTTCATCCCAGTGGGGTCAAGCTACTTTGCGAGCAAGACCCTGAGAACAGCAATTTGTAAGAGGTCAATTTCCATGTAAAGCAAAGCTGGATACATCTCTGACCCTCCACCAAGAAATGATATCCATAGCAGTGTGTATTTGTTCCCTCTTCCCCTTCTCCGTCTTTTTCTTTGTTTTTCTCTGCTAGTGACACTCGGTAAATGCCTTTGAAAGAGGCAATCTCCCACGAAACCGAAAGAAATTTGTTCAAAATCTCGTCCAACATACTACATAATAATACTACAGACCACTAGTTCAGCCCCTCCCCCCTTGATAAATACCTACTGCCTTCCAATATTTCTTCTTACGTCAAGACTTGGCAGGGGAATGTCAGTTTAATTCCAATTCAATTTCCGTGAACTAGATTCTTGAGATAAATGCGCCACAGGCATCGCCAACATCAACATCATGTGAATTTGCAGAAAAGTTGACCCTTATATTATACGCAGGCAAACGCAAAGCTAATGATGTAATATAGTCCTTTCAAGCTAGTTGTTTGGCTGTTATTGCTGCTTTAAGAAACAAAACAAAGCCAATAGAAGTATAACTACAAAGGTAATTACCGTCTAAAATTAAGATCCATGTTACGATATTTTGTAAGAACTTATCGAAAAAGATTCATATATCCATAATAAAGAGATTATTCTAGTCAATGTATTAGTCACCAAACTTTGGCCGTTACCTTCCTCTTCTTAAGGACAAGGTTCAGCGTATCTTCAAGCTGCCTCTTCTTGTGTTTCCTCGCTTTATCCAAAGCACCATCTGCCTCTGCACAGTGGACATAAACACCATGTTATCTTACTGGAAAGCTTAACAAAACTCAATATATAATGTGAAGACTGCAAAAAGAAAAATGAAATTTAGATAGCAGACAGCATCCAACAAGTCCCTGAGGAGCATGCTATTCAAAGAATTCATAATTTTCACTGTTTATGAATAAACTTTAGAAAGTAGCTTTGTATCTTTACGAATAACACAGTCCTCGGGATAAAAGGTACTCGCTCTACTAATTAAATTAACCGCACTTGTGATAGGAAACTATTGAGAGAAAATCATTAACCAGCGCACACCACCAACTATTGGGATAGGCATGGTTATAACGAAGGAACGAAATCAAGGCTTCTACAAAAGAACATATATCAACTATACATCAAAAAACTATTCCAATGCTTCTCCAACACTCTAAAACTGGAAAAAAAATGCATTTACTGCACCCAGAAACGTAAAGACAATAATCTATGCTTTAGCCAGATAATTAGTTGTCCTTCCACTCAAAAGCTCTTCTAAATCCTCCCAACCCCACCCACCCTGTAACACTCCCAAATTTTAAGACATTTTTTTTTGAATTAAACAGTGGGAAGTGTTAGAAGTAGGCAATGAGTATCCAAACAGGTAAGTAAAGTACTAACTACCACACACACACACACTCATTACACTACTTATTACAACACATGCTTGCTATGAAATGAAATACAACTGAAAAAGGGTTTTATAACACAACCATGTACAACAGTGCTCCAAATAAAAGAGAAAGACCAAAATAGAATTTTATAAGTCATGTACAAGACGGCCAACAGTAAAGAAAAGAAAGTACAACACTGAAAAGAAAGGCGACCTATCACTACAGTTCGGTCCAGCCTCAAGTCCTACGAAGGATCCAGCGGCTCCAAGTCAAAGGAGTAAGTCCTACAAAAGTAGAGGGTCAGGCACCACCGCCTGGTAGAGATAATCTATCTCCAAACGTCTATAATATTGGAGTGCAAGTGAGTGACAGTGTAAGGAATGTAAATGATGCAATGCTATGGATCTCATTATTTAAAAACAGTTATTCTCTTTCAAATATTTTACTAGCGACTCATCGTAAGGTACAACAGTAAAACCAGTGTCTGACCAAGACTCGAGAAAGAGAAGCAACCGTATCCAACATCTACCAAAACAGTTGCCTAGACAAGGCCAAATGGAATTATGTTCAAGTGTCGACTCACACTAAGTAAAAGACTCATTTTCCGTTATATAAACGTGTTCCAATTCCCTTTACATTCCAAGTTCTACTTGTATTCTATTTCCGTGCCTTCTAGTAGGAGCAAGACAAATATCAATTAACAATCCATAGAGTATCGGCTAGTTCCGCATCAGGGCTCGTCAACCCCTTATCGTGTAGTTCCTGTTTTCCCCGACTCACCGGGAAGGTCCAGTCAAACCTCCATTGCGCAATATCGTGTGCCACTCTAAATAGTGACGCAAGGTAAGCAACCCGAATCATAGCCACTCATCAGTATCCAATTCCTCTTATAGAGTACAGTGTCACATTTTTATCATTTTGTTCAATCATTCCGTGTGATCTAGGGCAACAACCTCCTAGTCGACGTATCAACCAAAAATGTG